>ONZH01029986.1:0-86522 GCA_900303285.1 Rhinella marina
CAGGGCAACCTTTCTATGGACTGTTCCCCAGAACTGAATGGCATATTCCAGATGAGACCGCACCAACACTTTGTATGGCGGTAATATTACATCTCTGCCCCCTGAGCCCATGCCTCGTTTAATGCATGACAATATCCTAGTGGCCTTAAAAGCAGCTGATTGACATTGTGCTATTATTCAATCTATGATTTACAAGGACACCAAAATCCTTCTCTATAAGTGACTTTCTCAGAGTTACTTCCTCTAGGACATATGATACATGGAGATTATTGCAGATGCAGAACTTTACTTTTATTCACATTGAACCTCATTTACCAAATTGATGTCCAATCACTCCTGATGTCCTAGTCAGCTTGTAGTTTATGGACATCTTCTATAGACTGCACAGTACTACATAGCTTAGTGTCATCTTCAAAAATAGAAATGGTGTTATTAATACGTCCTCAATATCATTAATAAATACATTAAATACCAGAGGACCCAGCATTGAAACTTGGGGTCAAAACTTATAACCCAGGACCATTCTTCATAGGAGTCATTGACCACAACTCTCTGGACACGGTCCTTTGGCCAGTTTTCAATGCAATGACAGACTATACTTTCCAAGCCTATAGACCTTACTTTACCTATTATATGTCTATGAGGGACAGTATCAAAAGCCTTTGCAAAATCCATAAACACTACATCCACAGTCACCCGTCTGTCCAGGCTTCTACTGACCTCACTACATCCACAGTCACCCGTCTGTCCAGGCTTCTACTGACCTCACTACATCCACAGCAGCCCCTCTGTCCAGGCTTCTACTTACCTCTCTATATCCACAGCCGCCCCTCTGTCCAGGCTTCTACTTACCTCACTACATCCACAGCCGTCCGTCTGTCCAGGCTTCTACTGACCTCACTACATCCACAGCCGCCCCTCTGTCCAGGCTTCTACTTACCTCTCTACATCCACAGCTGCCCCTCTGTCCAGGCTTCTACTCACCTCACTACATCCACAGCCACCCATCTGTCCAGGCTTCTACTGACCTCACTACATCCACAGCCGCCCCTCTGTCCAGGCTTCTACTCACCTCACTACATCCACAGCCACCCCTCTGTCCAGGCTTCTACTCACCTCACTACATCCACAGCCACCCCTCTGTCCAGGCTTCTACTTACCTCTCTACATCCACAGCTGCCCCTCTGTCCAGGCTTCTACTCACCTCACTACATCCACAGCCACCCGTCTGTCCAGGCTTCTACTGACCTCACTACATCCACAGCCGCCCCTCTGTCCAGGCTTCTACTCACCTCACTACATCCACAGCCACCCCTCTGTCCAGGCTGCTACTCACCTTACTTATATACCCAGCCGTCATTTGTTTTGCTCTCTTTTGCCACCTGCTGTTCATTTTTGCAAACTTTGTCTCCTTTTTACAGATTTTATTAAGCCCTTTGTAAACTTCAAAGGCTACAGCTGACCCCTTCATTTTTGTATTTTTTTAATGCCCTTTTTTGCCCTTTTTACAGTAGCTGTAAGCCATAGGGGGGTTTAATTTTAGCCATTTATATTTGTTACTAGAGATGAGCGAATCTTCCAAGTTTCGCTTCAGTGAATATATGCCGAAGATTAGCCTCAGATTCGATTCGGTTCAAGTTGTGTCAAACAATATTTGTGTTCTGCGAATATTCCCGTTAAAACGTACAAAGCGTACAAAACGCGTTCGAAGCTTTAGCATATTATTGTCTAGGCCCACAAAAATAACAAACATACAGTAAAAGTACCCTACTTAAGTGAATACCTACGCATTAGCGTACAAATGATTAGATGCGTAGAATTAGCGTACAAATTATATTATGCATACGTAGCGTTAGCGTACAAAGATTTAAGATGAATCTTCCCGAAGCGAATCTGAAAAAATTCAGATTCACTTTGGTGTAAAAAAAAAAAACAACAAGATTTGCATCGAATCTACGAAGCGGCGAATAGATTCGCTCATCTCTATTTCTTACCTAGAGGAATACATTTTTTAGTACAATTACTCTATGTGGATGTAATGCTCTCCCATTTATCCTCAGTATTATTATGTGACAGTAGCTGCTCCCAGTCTATGCCCTGAAATGCTGCCCTCAACCCAGGGAAATTAGCCTTTTTAAAATTCAGTGTCTTTGCTCTGCCTGACAGAGTTTGCTTCTTATAGTTTAGGGGGAATATAATTATATTGTGGTCACTATTACCCAGTGTTTCTCGAACAGTAACATTTCCAACAAGCACTACATCATTAGAAATTACCGGATCCAACAGAGCATCGCCCCTAGTGGGAGCCTCTACAAACTCGCCCATACAGTGGTCCTGCAGCAAGTTGAGAAATCTTCTCCCCTTTGCGGTTGAGGCAGAACCATGACCCCAGCCAATGTCTGAGAAGTTAAAATTTCCCATTATGACCACTGTACCAGCCTGTTCGGACGGCTCTATTTGGTTATACAGTTGAACTTCCATCTCCTCGGTGATGTTAGGGGTCTATAGATTACACCACATATTATTTTTTCTGTGTTTATATCCCTTTAAACTTCCACCCATAAGGTTTCCACATCCTTACCCACAGTTGCCTCTTTCACACTTGTCTTTAGATCACTCCTCACATACAGGCAGACGCCACCACCTTTTCTATTGAAAAGATAGCTTAAAACCCTCAATATTAACAGCCCAGTCATGTGAAGAGTCCAACCATGTCTCAGCTACACCAACTACATCTATATGTTCTTCTAGTACCATAGCCTCCAGATCCCCCATTTTGCTAGCTAGACTTCTGGAATTTGTGAAAATACAGTTTAAATTACTATTACCTGTAAAGTGAATATCTTGGATTTTTTAGTTACCTTTGGGTTGATGTTTCTATGTAACAGGTTCTTGTTACCGGCAGCTCTATTTTTCATCGGTGTACAGTTCTGCCCAGTCTTCTCCCGACTTTCTTCACTAACCCCGGCCCTACTAAATCCCCACTGTCCCCCTTCTATATCCCTGTCTCTACACTCTACATCTACACTATCTACCCCCTTATTAGTATGTCCCCCCACCCTCCCCCCAGGTCCTAGTTTAAAAGCTTATAAATAAGTAATGTAGAACAGAGTTAATATTCCCTGATTGAAATTCAAATGGATATAAATGCATGCTGTTTATACTGTTTATAAAGCTTAATTTTAATAAATGCAGAAAAGTCTAAGAAAACGTCGGGCTCTTAAACAACACTTCTGAAGACTCAGTATCTGCAGAAAGCGAGGAATGAAGAAACACTTAGTGATCTCTGGTGGGGGGGTGAAGGGGGATGGTTTTATTTTAAGTAAATTGTGATTAGCCATCAAAAACTGATTGGGGAAGCGAGGCGCTCATAACATTATGTGCTGCGCTGGTGTTTCCTTCGCGTCTTCAGACCTTTATCACATGCCAAACTCTGTCCTCTCTGATGCTAATGAACTTTCAGAATCCTTCCCTTGTTCTGCCCGGGCCTTTTATATTCCATATTTCACAGAATCCTTTTAAAGAAAAACCTTGCAAGTGAACTTCAGAAGCTGCAGAGTCTTCAGAGCCAATGTGAATCATTCATGGTCCATGGACTCGTCGATGATCCGTGTTTCCTTCCAACTTCTTTATCACAGATTACAGCTTGTGGACTACTTCCTTACTATTTTGAAAGCTATGTAAAATATTCAAGATATGTCAGGGTGGGAGTTGGTTTAGGAAATCCATTTTTCAGCATCTCATAATAGGATCTGAGTTAAAGAACTTAACGCTTGCCCACAGCTCCCACTCTAGGTATGCCTGGCCTCCAACCATTCTCTACGTCCTGCTGCAGCAATGACCTCCTGACGAAGGGCATGCGACCACTGGCCGAGGCAAGAAATCTCCATTTGCAGCAGGATTCTCTTTACTACATAATGCATGCACATGTTTGCAAAACATTAGGGAATAGTATTTTAAGAGGTTGCATAACCACATATTCACAATCTCTTAAATACATAGTATGCTTATTTATTTATTTATTTTATTCACATTGTCCGCATTTTTCTGTAATTTAACCTTTTATTATATGCTAATTAGCCTCCTAGGAGCAGGGGGAGGGGGCGTTGCCCCTGCTCCTAGAGGCTCCGTTTGCCCACCTCAATCCACGCCCTTTTCTTCCTGAGTGACAGGGCCAGTCCAGCGTTCATCTCCTCAGGCTGGCCCTGTTTAAAGTCTCGTGCCTGCGCCATCCCGTGCAGGCACAGTGAGGGAGACGGTAATCTTCCCTCACTCACTACGCCTGCGCCGAATACTGAGCAGGACGGCGTGGGTGCAAGATGGCAGACAGGGCCAGCCTTAGGAGACAAGTGTTGGCCTGGCCCTGTAACTCAGGAAGAAAAGGGCATGGATTGAGGTGGGCAAACGTAGCCACTAGGAGCAGGGGCAATGCCTCCCCCCTGCTGCTAGGAGGCTAATTAGCATATAATAAAAAGTTAAATTAAAGAAAAACGGGGACAATGTGAATAAAATAAATAGCAGACTTAGAATCAGGTGACATTGGCACATTAAGAATGTCCTCCTGTTTAATAGGGACAAACTTGGTGACAGAAACCCTTTAAGCCCGTTTGGCACTTATCTTATGCTTCCTCTCTAGGGGTACAGCCAGACGTTCGGGTTTCTGCAGGTAGTTTTGGAAGCCAAAACCAGGAGTAAATTCAAAGTCATATCTGTCCTTTATAATTTCTCTCCTTTTATGATCTACTCCTGATTTCGGGCTTCCAAAACTGCATCAGGAAACCTGACCAAGTGGCCACACCAGCTTTTACCTGTCACTTTGCTAGATGCCATCATGCCAGCCATTCACATCTACATTCCAGACCCATCTCAGCTGCTTAGGTGGCATTCTCCTATTCTGTAGGCATGACCTTCAACCTTCAACCTTCTTCTATGACTCACCCCTGATTTCTTCCATTTCTGAATTATACTTCTATACTTTGATATTTGCATATGTGTTATGGTTTGTAGGAGCCACATATATTTTAGCTATGCTGTCGTATCAATATAGAATCAGAATGGCTTTTATTATCTTCCATCCTATACAAGCCACGCATCTTCAGACACACGGAGAGACCATCAGCACTGGTGGCATTTCCTGCCAGGAGTCTGTAATATACTTTATCTGATTTCAATGTGTAGAGCTGTTGTTGTCTTTGACTGCGGGAAGTAAATTCAATAATTCAGCCCTGTTTAAGCTGCGCACATCTCTCTGGTAATCGTCTCCCCCAACCTTCCTGTGTGAGTTTATTAATCATCTCATCAGGATTCAGAGTGCCACCATCTCTGCTCTTCTGACTCTCGCTCTTCCCGGGATATCTGTACTTTCTCAGATAACACTTGCAAGTTGTTACAAAACGAGAACATCAAATCAATATTAACTCATGTCCCATAAACCTGGTACTCGAGAAGTTCCGTAATACTGGAAGCGCCAACGAGCTGAATATTGCATAAAACCCTTTACTGCTCTTCTTCTCCTGGAGAAGACATCTCCTGTCCTAATAGTGTCTATGTAAGGCCCACATGTTTTTTGGGGATTCTTTTCTTCTCAGAAAGTATTCTACAGCCAATGGGATGGTAAAAATGTTCCCCGTCACAAATATTTTGCTTAGGTATAAGATGTGTATATAGATCTTCCATAACATTAAAACCATGGATGAAGTGAATCACATCAAGCTTTTGGTGACAAAAAGTGAGATATATCAGGCAGCAAGTGGACAGTCATTTCTTGAAGTTGTGTTGGAAGCAGTAAAAAATGGGCAAGTTTAGGGATCTGAGTGACTGTGACAAGGACCAAATTTTGATGGATAGATGACTCCGTCACCAGATACTGTGCTGATTAGGTGGCATTTAAGTGGCACTTGTGGATATAGGTGTCCATAGTGTGTTACAGGCTCGGTGTTTGATTGGGCTGGAAAAGGTCTAGGTGATTGGTGTCTAAGCTGTAGTCCCTCACCTGCAGCAGAGTCAGTAAGGTTGTGGTTTTGCTGATCCCTATAATGTTTAGGCACACTGAAGTTCTTTGAAAGCATTGTTCTTGACTTTGACACTTTTCCTTGAGTTAAGGTCTCATAGGAGAACTGGTTACGATCCCTTGGGGTAGGAGCTCATACATGTGCTCTCCTTTCTGTCTGGACTCAAACCCCTTCTCATGGCAGGAAGACAGACCAGCCCACACCTACAAAAAGGGAAGAACAGGGTGATTAGCCTGTCCCTGCCCACCATTGCCAACCTTACCTCATATGCTGGAGTACATAGCAGAAACATAATATGACATTTCAATGAATAACAAAATTGCAGATACTCCAAGGTCTGGAGTACTGCATATTGCAAAAATCATCCATTAATGAGGGAGTGTTTGCCTATGTTTACACACTCACGTTAGTATTGTAAAAAAAAAAAAAAAGTAGTAGCTTGTTCTGAACAAGCAGTCCAAAAGTTCTAAATTTTTAAGGACCAGTAGCAGTTTAGTATGGAACTTGATGGAGATGTGTGGCTCCTAGTAGTGGCAATAGAAGCAGGAGTAGCCATGGTAGCAGAAGCACTGTATCGTACCTGACAAGATGTGCAGCTGTGTAGGGGTAGTAGTAGTAGCGGAATTAGTAGCTGCAGAAGCAGCACAGTATGGAACCTGATGGACAGTAGATGTGTAGCTGTGTAGGCATAATGTTGTAGGCATAAAAGCACAATTGGGCAAAGTCTGCAGCAAACATATAGGCTGACCGTCATGCGGGAAAATATGTCAGGTCAGGTTTGGTAAACTTATTAATTGAAGAAATTTTGTAACAGCTTTTTTGAAGCAAAGTGCACAGTTGTACAGTGGCCAATACAACTATGATCCTTAAAATATTATCAGTCAGTGCATATGATTTCAGATATAATTTGGGCTTCTAACTGGTCCTGCTGTTGAAAAACTCTAACTGGCTCCTGCACATTAGAGAAAAAAGGAGCACTGTAGCTTTAAATATTGAAATGCAGTTTCAACCCTTTCATGTCAGAGGCACCCCCTAATGGCAGGACCCTCTTACATCAGGTTAATACCCTCAGCATCAATAGGAAAACTGTCCAGGAACGAGGAACATGACTAATACTGTATCAAGGTGATGACTTGTCTCCAAGTTCCCAGATATTAATCCAATCATGATCTGTGGGATGTGCTGAAAAAGCAAGTCCAATCGATGGAGGCCACCCTAAATAACTTATAGGACTTACTGTACATCATGGTGACCAATACCATAAGATACCTCCGATTTCTTGTGAAGTTAATGCCTCCACAAGTCAGAGAGGAAGAGATACACAATGTCAGGCAGGTGGATTTAAAGGGGTTGTCCGGTATAACATTATTTTTATTGGTTGCTGGTAGAGATGAGCGAATCATTGAAAATTTTATTCGCCGAACATTCGTCGAACTTTTCATAAGATTTGTATATTCTATGAATCTATTCGGCGAATCTGCGTACAAATCATACGTTATTATGTGGCGTTTTGCGAACATTCGCGCACTAATAACGAATGTTCAGTTTAAAAAGGTACACAACTTCTGTGAATACATACGCATGAGCGTACAATTTGCGTATGAAAATGACGGTCTTTGCTGGAGCGGAATAGTGGAGCAGGAGGAACGCTCTGAGTCTGACCCCTGGCTACATATGGATACTGTATCAGCAGATGACAGCAGATCATCCGGCTGAGACTGAGATGAGCGTGCCATCCACTCCACTACCTCATCCACTTTCTCCTCCACTACAATTTTGCACCTTTGTGGGTTAGCCTGGTGGAACACCGGCCAAGTATTGCGAATTCTACAAGTAGAACCTCCGGCTACAGGTCTTTTGGCACTGCTGCCCTGTGCCACCTTCTCCTTTTTTTTAGAGCTCGATGTCTGGCTGGAACTGGACCCCTTTTGCTTATCCATTCCAGACATTTTTCACTTCACTCTGTGGCTCTGCAGCTTGTCTTTGTCTTTGTCCCTGTCTCTCTCCCTATCTCTCTTCCTGTCTCTCTCCCCATCTGTCTCCCTGTCTCTCTCTATATCTCTCCCCCTGTCTCTTTCCCTGTCTCTCTCCCTGCCTGATTAATTACTAGCCTTGCACTGGCCCTGCACTTGCCCTGCACTTACCCTGCAGTATCCCTGATGTGTAATATGGATTCCCAGAACAATTAGACACAATTTCAACAACACAGGTCTCAGTCTTTAGGAACTTCACACACAGTGCTTCTGCTCGTCTCAGCAGTTGCAGCAGAAGTGATGCATCACTGGCTTACCGAGTCAGAGCAAGCCCTGCCCACTAGATCAGGTGACTGATTTCTTCCCGAGCTTTTGCGCACGAATAACAAACTAACAGTAAAAGTTTGCAAAGTAATTGAATTTGTACGCAACAGCGTATAGAGTAATTTATACGTAGCATTAGCGTATAATTTATCGGACAAGTACGTAGCGAATGCGTAGAAAGCCTTAGGAACATTTTCGAATCTTAACGGAGTGAATCTCCAAATATTAGGATTCGCTTTGCAGTTGAAAATTTCCAAGATTCGATACGAATCAACTAATCGGCGAATAGATTTGCTCGTCTCTAGTTGCCGGTAGCCTACCTCCCATAATGACAGGATCAGATTTACCAGTTCCAAGCATCTCCAATCCTCCACACTGGCTTCCATGTCTCCATCTTCTGGTCCAGGGTTTATTTTCTGCCTCCCCGGCATGGGCATGGTCACATGATCCTCACATGATCCACTTCGGACAGCTGCTGGCTTCAGCGGTAATGTGTCCACAGAAGAAATGTCACCACTGAAGCCAGCAGTTGGCTGGAGATGATAAGGCGACCATTGCCATGCCAGGGAGGCGGAAAACAAACCTCGGACCAGAAGATGGAGACACGGGAGCCAATGCTGAGGACTGGAGTGGCGTGGAGCAGGTAAGTATGATCATTTCAGTAGGGGAGCAGGCTACTGGCAATTGTTACAAATGTATTCCTGGACAACCCCTTTAAATTTATGACTGAGCAGCCATGTTTCTCTAATCACATACCACCCCTTTAAATTCCCGTTGTTTCTGTTGCCTTACTCTCCATAGAATTATGAAGAGTGAAGGTCACCAAGAACATACCAGGCACAAGATAATTTGGGACTCACTAAAACGCTGGCATTCCTCTTAAAGGTCACATTTTCCAGCCATCCCAATATTTTATCATTTTCAACGTTAAGTTCACTTCCTTCTAAACTTCATAGATTGATCTTCACCCCTTTCACTGGATGCCGCACTTGCCAAGAAAAAGCAGATTTCTCTTTGTCGAGCCATTTAGACGATGTTAGAAATGGCAAGAAAAATTTCATTATGGATGCAGGAGGAATGTACAAATGCTGGTTAATAGGATATAAACAGCTTCTGTCACTGAGATTTATGGGTATTTTCTAGGCACACATGGAGATGATTCATGAGGTTTACATTGTTTTCCGGTAAATCCCTGCTCTAAGATTTAGAGGGAAAGTCCACTAGAACATTACTGAAAAAACTGATAGGGATTTAAAGGTGATTTAAGGTGTCCCCTTACACCTAAATAGAGAAATATCCAAGGAATCATACTGTAAATATCCATACTGTAAATATCCATACTGTAAATATCAATTTATCTTAACAGAGCAGAAGTTTGTGCTTAAGAGATGTTTTTCCTACACTAACAGGAAGTTCTAGCAATTGCATCATTTTTAGATTTGTGAAGTCATCTGGTCACCTCTTGTAAAAAGACTGCAGAGGTTGAATTCATCTACAGCAGTCATCTCTCCTGGGTGGTCAGTGTCTTGTGGTACTCACCCCCAGGAACAAACAGTAGGGCCCAGATGTACAAAAAAATGAAGAACATCATGAAGCACACATCAACACAGGTGTGCAACAAATATATAGGAGTAAAATGTGAGAATACATGACAGGAGCTGAATTATGATGGTGGCCCACATGGTGTGGTCAGTTAATGAAGCAGACAGATGATGGCGACAGTCAGGTAATAAAACAGACAGATAGTGATGACAGTCAAGTAATGAAGCAGACAGATGATGTGTCACGGACATACTAAGACACACAGATGTCTCTGTGACAGTGAGTGCTAGGAGATCTTTGAGACTGGCAACACATGGTTTGATTTGACATGTTTATCTTGTGGATCAATAGGTTGTCTGTGCTGTTTCTGGTAATGGTCACACCCTTAGCTTCCAGGTGTTGCTATTGGGGTCATTTAACTTTCCCTATTTATTGTTCTTTCTCATCTCTCACCATGCTGTGCGGTTTATAGCCTCAGTTGGACCTGTGGATAGCTGGTGTTTGGATCTCGGCGGAGTTCCTTGTGCTGCCATTGCTTCTTGGAAGTTAAAGAAGAACTCCCGTAAAATTTTTTATTCCATGTCCTGCTAGAAATGTACATGATGTAATCTGTAGTGAATGTCATTTTCTTACCAGTGCCTGTATTTTTGACTTATATAATCCTGAAGTTTCTTATCTGTGTCATGTGACTAGGAATTAGACCAACCAACTCACACAGAGACTTATGTGTTGACAGGAAGTCTAATTCTCTATGTATTCCTATGGGAGCCTCACTTTCAGTCTCATAGGAATGAATAGAGCAGTGACTGGCTTCCTGTCCTGGGTCAGTTGGAGGTCAGGGAGTTGGTCAAATGACCCAGCTACAATAAGGTTATTACTCACAATTACATTCTCTGATGAAAAGATGACATTCACTATAGATTATATCATGCACCTTTCTAACAGGTCAGAGAATATAATTTTTTTGCGGGAGTTCTTCTTTAAGTGTTACCTTTCCCTTTTGTTTCTTATTTTTGCTTTTTCTGTTTGTTGCATTTCCTAGTCATTTTGTATCAAGCCTCAAGGAAACTCCCGCTCATACTACCTTTGGAGAAACGGGCTGTCTCTTTCCTTTCATTAGTACCAGGGTCCTTTAGGGTGAGATAGGACTTTAGGTATTCCTGTGTATGAACTCACCTACCTTTGGGGTTTTGTTTATACTGGTTGTCAGTCAGGGCTTTGGTTAGGGTTTTCACTAGGAGGTGTCCCTTTTCCTTCCCTAGTTTTTAGGCCTTATTTCATTTTCCTTTCCCTCCTGTATTCAGTGTGGGGTTTCCCTTTCACACCAGAGAATGACATGATGATGACAGTCAGGTAATGAAGCAGACAGATGATGGTGATAGTCAGGTAATGAAGCAGACAGATGATGGTGATAGTCAGGTAATGAAGCAGACAGATGATGGTGACAGTCAGGTAATGAAGCAGACAGATGATGGTGATAGTCAGGTAATGAAGCAGACAGATGATGGTGATAGTCAGGTAATGAAGCAGACAGATGATGGTGATAGTCAGGTAATGAAGCAGACAGATGATGGTGACAGTCAGGTAATGAAGCAGACAGATGATGGTGATAGTCAGGTAATGAAGAAGACAGATGGTGGTGACAGTCAGGTAATGAAGCAGACAGAGGATGGTGATAGTCAGGTAATGAAGCAGATAGATGATGTTTACAGGTGATGAAGCAGACAGATGAAGATAATGACAGATAAACAGCAGACCCTAACAAACCCTCCCTGAACCTTTACTATATCTATCCCTTAACACTGTCCCTAACACTAACCCAACTAACTCTCAATGTCCCTAAATATCTCCCTAGTGAAACCCTACCCTGAAGTACTGATCCTAAAACAAGAATTGGAGGTCCCTAGGACTAGATATAATACTGTCCTGCACCAATGATCAGCTGATCCACAGCAATGGACACGCTGTGAGACAGTTACATACTGTAGCCGTCTGAGTTGTGTGTTATTTTGTAGTTCATACAGCTTGCCTGCAAGTTTTGCATTACAAAATCATGCAACAAACTCATTTGTTTTCTGTATATTGACAGACAGACTTTATAGGCTTATTACCAGCACCCCTATAGCATACATTCAGATGCAAACACTGAGCAATTGCCCATTCTTTTTTAAAAACAAGTTTCAAATGACCATTTGTAATTGGGCACTTTAAAGGGAACCTGTCATCGCCTTTATGCTGTCCCTACTAACGTCAGAATAGAGTAGCGACAGGTGAGTTGATTTCAGCAGTCTGTAATTTAAAAGTTAAAATTAAGTGGCTGCCGAGAACCAACATCACAATCATTGCAGTCTGGGCCTGGAAAAGAGTCATGGCCACCTGAGAAGAGTCATGGTTATTCATGAATTCCTGCCCCCCTGCTGATGACTGACAGGCTTCTACCTAGTTTTCTCCTTTTCTCTCTAGGAGAGAACTGCCAGTCATCAGGAGATGGATGGGGAGAGCAGGAGATTAGAATAACCATGACTCTTCTCAGGTAGATTTGACTCTTTTGAAGGCCTGTGCTGTAATGATTATGATGCTGGTTCTTGGCGACCACTTATTTTTAGCTCATGAGTGACACACCGCTGAAATCAGCATTTCTGTCACTAATTTATACTGCCCTCAGTGAGATCAGCATAAAGTTGATGACAGGTTCCCTTTAAGTACATTGTAGTGTATCAATAAACCCGTGTTATTGACTGCATTGTACTCCTGCAAGATATCGTTCAGTTACAGCAAACACAATTTCCTGTAATAACTCCATTAGTATACCAGTGTTATTAAATACATTGTACTCCTGCATATCATTTAGTTACAGCTAACACATTTTACTGCAATAACGGCATTAATGTACTCGTGTTGGTGAAGGCATTGTATAACTGCAAGATACCAAAGTTGAAAATGCATTTTACTGTAATAATCCCATTAGTATAACCGTGTTATTGAATGCATTGTACTACTGCAAGATACTATTAACTTAAAGCAAAATTGAAAAAGCACTGCAATAAACCCATTTTATACCCATGTTACTGAACTTGTTTAACTGAAATAACTGCCCTACACAGCCACTACTACTACTACTACCCCAACACAGACACAAACACATCTACTGCCTTTTTTGATCCATGAGGCCACATTCCACTAGTATCCTACCCTTGCTTGCTGCTCCCAAATAAAAGGGATAATTTTTCCAGGCTTGTTCAGAACAAGACACTATTTCTTCTGACAATCAACATGTGTGTATAAATACAGGAAGGCATTCTGCCCCCATTAAGAGAAGAAAGAGCAAAAATGTGTTAAATTTTTTTAAGATAGGAAAAAATGCTTGGAGACCTTAAAGTATCATATACCAAATTTGAAGCCAATTAGATCACTTTTTATTTGTGTAGAAACGATTCAGCCATGAATAGAATATTTTGAAAATTTTGATGAATCGGACATGAAACAAATTTCAAGAAATTCCCTCATCTCTGTCTGCTATTCCTGACTCTGACCCTTCACTGGAGCTCCATTACTGGAGTCTGTTTCTGCCTTGCCCTTTGGATTTGCCACCTGTTGTTCTACTCCTGCATTGGACCGTTTGGCCATTCTCTGATGACATCTCTGTCTCATACTGATCCTGTTGCATCCTGACCGCTTTCCTGTCTCCATTCCTGACTGTGCTGTAGTTCCTTCGCCACTCCTGACACCAGTCAGTGGCTATTCTGTATCAGGAATATTGATACCTCCTTGTGGGTGTGAAGGATGGAGAATGAGGACATTTTAGTGGTGAAAAATCAATACTATTTACCTCAAATAGATACAATTACCGTAGATTCTATGTAAGTTGTATGCAGCACACACACTGAACATGTTAATAAATTGATTCATTGCAATGATTATATGTATACCATAGTGAATGTAATGTATTAGTTTCACCAGCAGTCCCATGTAAATCCACAGATTATGACCATGAGTTGGGCAAAACTGATTTCATTACATTGGTCCTGACACCATCATTTGCAGAAACGTATCTGGATTAATTACATGAAAAACATCACCCAACTATGCTTCACTGAAGTCAATTCAAGAAAGTGCTCACAGTCTTAATACACTCCTGTCTCCTCCTGTTTACATGCTTCTAATTGAGCTATCAAAATAAAGCCGCTCTCTCGCACTATTCCGGAGATTTCCATAGAACACCATGGAAACAGCAAGGTGTTGGCAGGATTCCATTGCAGAGGTGGCTGCCTGAATGCCTCTGAAGTGCAATTGTAAGAACTGAAGAGAAGGATAGAGAGAAGAACACCATGAAGGCTGCATCATAATGGTTGGGAAAATAAATAGCAAAATCATAGTATTCAGAAGAAAGCTGTGGTCTGCAAACGGACTTATTGACGTCTCCAAGTGGGACTATGGTGAATATGAAATGATTCACAATTTGCTACAAAGTAAACACTTCACTGCACATGTGACGGCACTTCTCTGCTCAACAATCCGTGATTCGTGGGATGGAAACAAACATTAATGACAGCAGCACAAATCAGTAAATAAAAGCAAAATAAATAAATAAATAAAAGTGAAGAAAAAAAGAAAAAGAAAATAAGAAAAATAAATAAAAAAATGTAATCAAAATAGAAATAAGAAAAAGGTAAATAAAAAGTGCAAAATAAACAAAAAATAAAGAAAAAAACAAATAATAAGAAAATTAAATAATATAATAAATAATATAAATAGAACGCAAAAAAGAACTTAAAATAAATTAAGAAGTAAAAGCAAAAAATAAACCTACTCTCCAAAAAGGAGAGTAAGGATTGATGTAAAAAGTGAAACTCCGACATCATATGGTGCATATTAACCCTTTCACTCCCGGAGGTTTTTTCGGTCATGCATTTTCGTTTTGCGCTCCCTGCCTTCAAACAGCCATAACTCTTTTATTTTTCTGTTCACATAGCTGTATGAGGGCTTGTTTTTTGCGGGACAAGTTGTACTTTCCAACGCCACCATTTAATATTGCATATGGTGTAGTGGAAAGCGGTAAAAAAATTCCAAACCGGGTGAAATTGCAAAGAAAACGCTATTCCGCTACAGTTCTACGGGTTTCTTATTTACAGCGTTTGATGTGCATTAAAACTGATCCATTACTTTCATTCTACTGGTCAGTACGAATCCGGCAATACCTAATATGTATAGTTTTTCCTGCGTTTTCATAGTGATAAAATAATTAGAAAGTTGCCCTTTTTTTTTTTTTCCTTGTCACATCTTGACCCCTATAACTTTTTGGGATTTATGTGTACAGAGCTGTATGGGGGCTCATTTTTTGCGGGACGATCTGAAGTTTTTATTGATACCATTCTGGGGTGTGTATGACTTTTTGATCACTTTTTATTTAAATTTTTTTAGAAAAAAAAAGCGACAAAAAACAGCAAATCCCCATTTGGACGTTTTTTTCCGCCACACAATTCGCCATATTGGAATTTTTTTTTTATATTTTAAAAGTACGGGCATTTTCGGTCACAGTGATACCCATGATGTCTATATTTATTGTTATTTAGGTATTTATTTTTTAATTATACGGAAAGGGGGGTGATTTGAACTTTTATATCTTTTTTATTTTTTATAAATTTTTTAACATTTTTTTTCAAATTTTTTTTTACTATTTGAAAGCTCAAATATGGGCTTATATATTGTGGCTTTTTTTTTTTTTTCTTTATGAGCAATCAGGGATTTTCTAGACTCAGAAATCCAAGAATTGCTCATTTCTTATCCTGGCCTGCCATCTAGTGGCCAGAATAAGAATTGCACTTTGAAAACTGTAATCCTCACCAGCGAGGATTACAGTTTTCATACGGTGTACAGACACCCCGATTGGCCACACGGGGGTGTCTGTACACCACCCGGAAGCGAACGCTTCCGGGTTCAGACGAAACTAGATGCCGTGATCACGTGTGATCACGGCATCTAGACGCCCAGAAACAGCAGAGACTTGCCGGCCATGACGCCCGCCGCACTTGCGAGCGGGCGCCATGTGCCCGCATCGCCCCAGCGCCGTACATGTACGGCGCTGGGAGTGTAAGGGTTAATCTCTGCTTCACAAAGCTAGAACCGGAGCTGTATATGGATCCAGAGATTGACCCCTTCCCCTTCATTACTCCAGTTGCTATGGTAGATTTTCTTTCTTAAGGGGGTGTGTCCTTTCTTAAGGGTGTGTGTCCTTTCTGCTAAAGCTTAGTGTTGTGTCCTTCCTCAGCGAGGAGTCCTTTCACCCACTGTAACTTTAATGGGGAGAAAGAAAGACCTCAAAACTGAAAGTTATAGACATATTTCTTGCTTTATTTTTGCCATAACCAGGGCTGTACGGTATAACCTGGTGATAACTCACAAGAAGAGAGGAAGGGGAGGAGGGAGATGGTGCTGCAGTTCCTCTGCCTCAGCTTATATGTAAGAACCATGCTGTCAGAGAGGAGAGGGCAGAGGTTGATTGGCTCATAGCGCACAACAGAAAGAGAAAGTTAACAGTTACAGACATGATTTAGTGGGGAGAAAAAAATTACCCAAAATCTGCGAATTGCACACAATGTTTCTAACTGGACTAAGTTAAATAGACATCATATATGTACATAAGGCATACACACTGATACCAAGACTATCCTGGCATCACATATGTGCGTATGTATTTGCACCAAAATTAGCACTAGTACATGGCGGAACAGTGGAGGCAGAGAGGGGAGGCTGACATGTACTGCATGCTATAGTACAAGAGGCTGACAGAGGAAGCAGGGGGCAGAGGTTGGGATGGCTGCCGGGTATGTGTTTGGCACCTGGGGAGGGTCCTTTCCTTGGCATTTCCTTCCCCCCATACTTTGTAACATTGCACCCCTTCACAGTAGACATGCCAACATTGTGCCCCCCTCATTGTAGTTATCCCTTCATTGTGTCCCCCTCACAGTAGTTATGCCTTCTCTGTGCCCCCTTCAAGGTAGTTATGCCCTCATTGTGTTCTCTTCACAGTAGTTATGCCCTCTAGGTGCCCCCTTCAAGGTAGTAATGTACTCTCTGTGCCCCTTTCACAGTAGTAATGCCCTCTCTGTGCCCCCTTCACAGTAGTAATGTCCTCTCTGTGCCCCTTCAATGTAGTATTGTGCCCCACCTCGCAGTAGTAATGCCCTTCCTCGGTGTTAATAAAATAAAAAACAGTAACTACTCACCTTGTCCCATTCCTGATGATCAGATCCCCTCCAGCTCTCCCCTACAGGCAGATTCCTGACTCCTCCTACACAGTCCAGCAGCACAATCTGTTACGGCAGGGCTGAATGAGGAGGGAAGGAGCGCGGGGAGCAGACACGTCAATAAGTGAAAGGACCCCAGATCCCCCGCACTCTAGCCACTTTCCCTGCTTCCCTTGTCATGCCACTGTAATCTAATTTATTTCTATCTCTAATCCTTCCTTCCTTTCTTCCTTCCTTCTTTTCTTCTATTATTTCCTCACAGTAGTAATGCCGTCTCTGTGCTCCTTCACAGTAGTAATGCCCTCTCTGTACCCCCTTCAAAGTTTTAGTGCCTTCTCTGTGCCCCCCTTAAAGGTAGTATTCTGCCCTCACAGTAGTAATGCCCTCTCTGTGCCCTTCAGGGTTAATAAAATAGAAAAAAGTAACTACTCACCTTGTCCTGTTCCTGATGATCAGATCACCTCCAGCTCTCCCCTGCAGACACAGATTGCTCTGCAGCTCTGTGTGGGAGAAGCACAGGCAGATTCCCGACTCCTCCTAGACAGCCCGGCAGCACAATCTGTTCCAGCAGGGCTGAATGAGGAGGGAAGGAGCATGGGGAGCTGAGACGTCAGTAAGTAAAAGGACCCCAGCTCCTCGGTGCTCCAGCCACTTTCCCTGGTTCCCCTGTAGTTACACCATTGTAATCTATCTATCTATCTATCTATCTATCTATCTACCTATCTATCTATCTATCTATCTATCTATCTCATATCTATCTATCTATCTATCTATCTATCTATCTATCTATCTATCCATCTCATATCTATCTAGCTCATATGTATCTATCCCATTGTAATCTATCTATCTATCTATCTATCTATCTATCTATCTATCTATCTATCTATCTATCTATCTATCTATCTATCTTTCTATCTCATATGTATCTATCTATCTATCTCATATCTATCTGTCTATCTATCTCATATCTATCTATCTATCTATCTATCTATCTCATATCTATCTATCTATCTATCTATCTATCTATCTATCCATCTCATAACTATCTAGCTCATATGTATCTATTCCATTGTAATCTATCTATCTATCTTTCTATCTATTATCTATCTATCCTATATCATATCTATTATCTATCTGTCTATCTATCTATCTATCTATCTATCTATCTATCTCATATCTATCTATCTATCTATCTATCTATCTATCTCATATCTATCTATCTATCTCATATCTATCTATCTATCTATCTATCTATCTATCTATCTATCTATCTATCCATCTCATATCTATCTAGCTCATATGTATCTATTCCATTGTAATCTATCTATCTATCTATCTTTCTATCTATTATCTATCTATCCTATATCATATCTATTATCTATCTGTCTGTCTATCTATCTATCTATCTATCTATCTATCTATCTATCTATCCATCTCATATCTTTTTATCCCATTGTAATCTATCTATCTAATATCTATCTATCTCATATCTATCTATCTATCTATCTATCTATATATCTATCTATCTCACAAAAAAGAATGGAAGCAGCACCGCTGTATAGCAAGTCAGTTGGTGTGCCAGCGGCTGAGGAGGTGATCCAACATCCAAATAAGTAGAAGAAAAATAATTCCACAGCACTCCCACGGATGTAGTTAAAATTGGTGTTCTTTATTCACCAGAGCTCTGGTGAATAAAGAACACCAATTTTAACTACATCCGTGGGAGTGCTGTGGAATTATTTTTCTTCTATCTATCTATCTATCTATCTATCTATCTATCTATCTATCTATCTATCTATCTATCCATCTATCTATCTATTTATCTATCTATCTATCTATCTATCTATCTATCTATCTATCTATCTATCTAATACAGCTATTTTCCTTTCATCTTAAAACCAGGTAATTATTGCAGAAACTTCCCTCTTATCTCCCAATTGTGAAGCGATTAGAGGTCGCTGTACTGTCCATAATTTGCTCTTGTCATTTCCTGAGGATCCTCTTCTCGTTTCTGTGTAAAAGCCGCATTACGAATGGACAACAAAGCTTCTAATGACCATTTCTTTGTTGTTGTGAAAAGCATAATGGTTATGAAATCTAATGGACACTTAGAGATAATGCGAGCAGATGAGGCTGGATTCTATTATTTGTGGAAGGCCACGGACGTCAAGCAACAATCCCTTCCCCCTGGAAAGTAGTTGATGATCAAGTTTCCATTCAGTTACTTTCTGTAGGCTGATAGTTGTCGCAGACGTTACATTGTATTTAGAACCTGAAATTATCTACATATTATATTATACTTTTTGTATACTTTCTAAAGCATGTAGTATACCTGAGCGTGTTACTTGGCACAACTTTTGGGCATAGATGACATGATATTGTGGTATAATTGCTGTTTTCCTACCATGTTATCATAACTCAGTGACCTATGTGCAACGCAACTCTGCTACATCCCTAGAGAAATCTAGCAGAGCTGAATATGGCTGCCAACAGGGCCATAGAGCCTATTAATGCATCCAAAAAAGTCAACCGACTGTTGGCTGCCACCTACATAGCTGCCAAGAATGACTGCATTGGATTCGTAGAGTCAATGAACAGGTCCCAGAGGGGCCCATAGTGCATTGAAAAAGGAAAAAAATGAAAGTGGGAGGAAATTCGGCTTTGAGGCGAATCACATTTTTCCTGAAATTCTGATAGAAGTCAATTCATTTGACTTCAATTCACTCAACACTAAATATGATGCTTAAATAGCAATTGGATACTGAAAGAAGAGGAGGAGGAGGGGAGGAGGGAGGTGGTGCTGCAGTTCCTTTGCCTCAGATTGTATGCAAGAACCATGCTGTGAGAGGGGAGAGGGAGCAACAGAGGTTAAGAGGTTGATTGACTCATACCACACAGCTCTACAGCCGCTCAACAGAAAGAGAGAAAATTAGCAGTAACAGAAATAATTTAGTGGAGAGAAAAAAAGACCCAAATCTGAAAGTTGTAGACAATATTCTGCCTCAACTACATCTAACATACATCATACATGTGACTAAGGAGGGTTTGTGATTTATTTTTTATTTTTGCCATGACAGGTGCTGTATAACCAGGTAACTGTCTTGTGATAACTCTGTAAGCACCAGAGGAGAGGAAGGGGAGGAGGGAGATGGTGCTGCAGTTTCTCTTCCCCAGTTTGTTACACCCATGCTGTGAGAGGGGAGAGGGAACAACAGAAGGGCAGAAGTTGATTGGCTTTTAGCGCACAGCTCTACAGTGGCACAACAGAAAGAGAGAAAATTAGAAGTAACAGACATAATTTATAGTGTTGATCCGAACACTAGGCGGTGCTCGAGTGCTCAACCGAGCACCCGAGCACAATGGAAGTCAATGGGAGAACCAGAGCACTAAACCAGGCACCCCCTGCTCTGAAGAGGGTAGGGTGTCTAGTTCATAGGGAAAGGTAAGAAAATGGTGGAAACAACACTAAAATGGTTTGAGAACAGCATGGGGAGGATGTCTGGATGCATCTTGGACTCCAAAGTTGCTGCTGGGAACACTGTTGTCCGAGTATTACGCCACTTTACGGAATGACAATAAAACCCCCAAAACCCCAAAGATGTCGCCTTGATTAGCAGCTGAAAAAATTACACTGGATGTCAAGTATGTAGGATACAGAAACGTTATAATGCACATGCTGCGCAAGTGGTGTTTAGGTCAGGCCACCTTGCGCAATTTTTGCCCTCCCCAAAAAAATATATATATATATATATATATATATATATATATATTGCAGCCAGATATAATAGCCCGTAAAAGGGCTTTTGGGTCCTTTCAACAGAAAATCTAGCCCTGCCTAGCCAATTTCTAACCCTACACTATCTGTCCCTCTTTGCAGCAGCTCTTCCTGACTCGGTCTGAGCCGGGTCACATGTCACCAGGTGCTATATAGCACCCGATGACAGGTTCCCGGCCAGCCAATCAGTGTAATGCCAGTAGCCAACATGGCTACGACATTACAGTGAATGCCAGTACCTCCCTGCACGCTGATTGGCCGCGTAGCAGCAAAGAAAAGTGCGGGGAGGGGACTCGAACATGGCGGCCGAACACCGCGTGGTCCCGAGAGCCACCATGCTCGGCCGAATATCGTATTCGGCTGAGCATGCTCGCTCATCACTAATAATTTAGTGAGGAGAAAAAAAGACTCAAAATTTTTCAATTGCACACAATATTTCTGGCTGGACCAAATGTAAAATACTTCATATATGTGTGTAAGGAGGATTTGTGTTTAATTTTTCAATAACAGTTACAGTGTAACTCTAGAAACCTTCCCTGTGAGTACAAGAGGAAAGGAAGGGGAGGAGGGAGATGGTGCTGCAGTTTCTCTGTAGCTTGTAAAGCTGTCCATACACATTAGTCTTTTGTCAGCCGAACCAACCAAGCACGTTGGATTCGGCAGATGCACTAATGTCTGTGATGAGCTGCAGATTCTTCCTCGACAGATGACGAGGATCAGGTGAAATCTGTCAGCAGTTTTTTGCGCTGTCCCTATAGAATACACATACACGTTCAGCGAACCCGAACATGAATGTGCATGCAGAACCCGGGAGGGATTCGGGTGAAATAGCTGTCAGCTGTGCGATCATTCGGTCGATGGCTATGGAATGTGTATGGACAGCTTAAGACCCATGCTGTGAGAGGGGAGAGGGAGCAACAGAGGGGGAGAGGTTGATTAACTCATAGCACAAAGAACAATAAGAGAGAAAATTAGCAGTAACAGAAATAATTTGATGGGGAGAAAAAAGCGCCTAAGGCAGTATTGTGTTTTTATTTTTTCCTTCCATGATACATACTGTATAACTCAGGGGAACTGCCAGTACAGTAGGAGAGGGAGGGGAGGAGGGAGGTGGAGGGAGATTTCTCTGTCTTGCCCTTAGTGTGGGACTGTGCTGTGAGAGGGGAAAGGGAGCACAGTGCACACACTGAGGAGGAGAATGTGTGCTCATCTGCTTTCCAGCACTTGACTGGCACTGTGCATAGAGCATGTATAAATGTAAATCAAATAAAATCCACTCTAGCCCAAACGTAATGTGGAAACTCCATGCCTATTTTACATTGGTTGTAGTTAACCCCAGTGAGGGTAGTAGTGCTGACCAGCAGACCTTTCTACATCCACTGCTTTTTAGGTAGCATCTCCCGGCAGTGGCAGTGTTAATGTTGAATGGAGCAGAATATCAGCTCCCGATGGCTTCGCTATCCCATTTGGCTGACAATGATAAAGTGTATTGTTTTACACCAGTGAAACCCGCATATGCCGCATCGTGCACCCACAATCCCTCAGGCTATTTGTATTTTTAGTCAAGCTGTTGCTATATATTAAGAACAGCAGTGGCAATCTACAGGAGGTGGGTTATCCTTGTGCTGCCGCTATAACATGGGGCGTCTGCCTGACTGATGTCTTCATTAGTATGATGCTATACAGAAGGGAAGCAGAAGAGCTAATACAGAAAGAATTATCAGCCTCATAAAACTCTATAGGACCATCTGCATTGTATCCATATAAAGTACTGAAGCGTAATACAACTAGTCTCCTGTCATAGGTCTCCCCAGAAAGTCGAGCAGCTCATGTGAAAAAAAAATCTAATTAAATATAATACTGTATAATATAATAATTAGTGATGATCGAGCACCTCCATGCTCGTGTGCTCGGGGGCTCTGGCCGAGCACTAGAGGGTGCTCGAGTGCTCGGCCGAGCACCCGAGCATAATTAAAGCCAATGGGAGGACCAAGTAGTAAACCAGGCAGCTTCTTACATAGACTGTGTGACCTCACATGTCTGTGATATCATCAGTCAGTCATACAACGACCTCTTACATAGACTGTGCCCTCTAATGTCTGTGACATCATCAATTATACAGTGACCTCTTACATAGACTGAGTGACATCATATGTCTGTGACATCATCAGTCAATCATACAGTGACCTCTTACATAGACTGTGTGACCTCACATGTCTGTGACATCATCAGTCAATCATACAGTGACCTCTTGCATAGACTGTGTGACCTCACATGTCTGTGACATCATCAGTCAATCATACAGAGACCTCATACATAGACTGTGTGACCGCCTATGTCTGTGACATCATCCGTAAATCATATAGTGACCTCTTACATAGACTGTGTGACCTCACATGTCTGTGACATCATTCATCAATCATACAGTGACTTATTACATAGACTGTGTGACCTCACATGCCTGTGGCATCATCAGTCAATCATACAGTGACCTCTTACATAGACTGTGTGACCTCACATGTCTGTGACATCATCAGTCAATCATACAGTGACCTTTTACATAGACTGTGACCTCACATGTCTATGACATCATCAGTCAATCATACAGTGACCTCTTTCATAGACTGTGTGACCTCATATGTCTGTGACATCATCAGTCAATCATACAGTGACCTCTTACATAGACTGTGTGACCTCACATGTCTGTGACATCATCATCCGATCAAATATTGACCAGTGTGACCTCACTGTACTCACTATGTGACATCACAAATCAGTCACAGTCTGACCTACATAGACTATTTGACTGCCCTGTATTCATCCTGTGACATGCTATACAGTCAAAATATCACTTTTTCTTTTAATTTTTTATTATTATTTTTTTTTTTCTTTTAATTAAGAGCTATTAATTTGGTGTTACGTAAAAGTCGCCCGACATAGTGCCCCATTATTGGGAAAAATAAATTTATTATAATCTTCCTCCAGTTTTATCTTCTTCCATCTCTCCCCGTACATTGACTATAATTAAATATGTTAATTAGTGATTAGTATGAGTCCGTTAATTGGACATGTTTGTTAACGTTGTGCTAACGAAGCAGCCGGCCCGTCTGATTGCTCTCATTAGCATGCATCGAAAACAAACTTTCTGTATAAAGCAGGATCTCTCCCTATATAAGTCTCTAATCAGGCGATGCGATGGAGCCGCTCGGATTGTGTGAAGCTGTCAATGAAAACTATTAGCCCTAATGAGCATTATTACGCCCGGCACCGCGTTCATACATTTACTGTATGTTTATATTTTTCATTTGCATACAACAAGAATATAGATGGAAATCTGTGCGTAACAGATTCACCCGACCCCTCACCAATAGCAGAAAATTATGCGCCGCTCCTCTCTATTTGCTCTGCATTAATAGTGATTAGTAAGACGCTGCAACCTACAAGGCACCGCCGTCAATTATTTTTATATTTTTGTACAATTATACTGAATTTTACTGCACAGCAGGATACATTTCATACATTCATGCGCTGGATGCGTCCTCCTAGTTTTGTTCCTCCGGCTTGTAAACATGTATCTTATTAAGTACAAGAACAAGTTCATTACTTTAGTAAGTAATTACTTGCGGTTTAAGGACAATGAGATGGAGGTGACGGCGGAATCTGGATGCTGGGTTTGTAGTTGGGTTCACATCAAGAGGAACATCTTGTAACTATAGGTTACAGATCCAGATCTTTAAAAGAAACATTGTCAGAAAGTAACCTATTGTGTAAATAAATATTTTATGTGTTATACTGTATTTTTCTAAAGTTTTTGATTGTTTTTTCTAATTTTCCATTTCATTATCTTTATAAACAAAAATAAAATAACTATCAAGACAAACACAACAGGTAGTGTAATCTAAGTCGTTTCTACTTTATTGTAGTCTAGGTGCTTATATACTCCTTCTCAACATTTTCATAATATTATCATCACAGGCAGGATTAAAATGAAAGGTAAACCTTCTGTTATAAAGCTGAGGGCAGAAAAAGCAGTATCCACCACTCATAATAGGTAATGCGAGAAGCTCACCTCCTCCCCCTCCCAGTACAGTGACCTCTGTATTTCTACCAGTTCACGTACAGAAATCACAAAATAAAATCCTCTGCGTCTGGAGAAAAGAAGGTTTGTACACAAACATAGAAGAGGATTCTTTACGGTAAGAGCAGTGAGACTATGGAACTCTCTGCCTGAGGAGGTGGTGATGGTAAGTTCACTATAAGAGATCAGGAGGGGCCTGGATGTAAAATTGAGGAGGAAAATTCTGGATTTAATGGCTGACTGCTGAGGAGTGAATACCTCAGAGCAGCAAGGAACAGCTCCTGGAGGGAGAGTCCATTCCCCTACAGTCCACAAGCAACTTGTGTGCCAGCCCTCAGAAGGGGAAAGATTTACAGAAGGTTTAGCCAACAGAAAGGGACTGTTGGCTTTGGCAAAAAAGGTAATCACTGCAAATCTGGCTATAGCCTCCTCTGCATCTGGTGGAAACACTGTAAGCTACAAGGTGCCCACCATAACCAAAGGACATAGACAGTATTCCTCGATTATCTCATATATATATATATATATATATATATATATATACAGTGCCTTGCGAAAGTATTTGGCCCCCTGGAACTTTTCAACCTTTTGCCACATTTCAGGCTTCAAACAAAAAAATATAAAATGTTGACTTTTTGGTGAAGAATCAACAACAAGTGGGTCACAATTGTGAAGCGGAACGAAATTTATTGGATCATTTAAACTTTTTTTGTAATAATAAAACTGAAAAGTGGGACGTGCAAAATTATTCGTCCCATTTCCTTTCAGTCCAGAAGTTGATCTCTGATCTCTGAATGATCCAATGTTGTCCTAAATGACTGATGAAGAGAAATAGAATCCACCTGTGTGTAATCAAGTCTCCGTATAAATGCACCTGCTCTGTGATAGTCTCAGGGTTCTGCATCATGAAGACCAAGGAACACACCAGGCAGGTCCCTGATACTGTTGTGGAGAAGTTTAAAGCCGGAATTGGATACCAAAAGATTTCCCAAGCTTTCAACATCCCAAGGAGCACTGTGCAAGCGATCATATTGAAATGGAAGGAGTATCAGACCACTGAAAATCTACCAAGACCCGGCCATCCCTCTAAACAAGGAGAAGACTGATCAGAGATGGAGCCAAGAGGCCCATGATCACTCTGGATGAACTGCAGAGATCTACAGCTGAGGTGGGAGAGTCTGTCCACAGGACAACAATCAGTCCAACACTTCACAAATCTGCCCTTTATGGAAGAGAGGCAAGAAGAAAGCCATTTCTCAGAGATATCCATAAAAAGTCTGGTTTACAGTTTGCCACAAGCCCCTGGGAGACACCAAACATGTGGAAGAAGGGGCTCTGCTCAGATGAAACCAAAATCCAACTTTTTGGAAACAATGCAAAATGATATGTTTGGCATAAAAGCAACACAGCTCATCCCCCTGAACACACCATCCCCACTGTCAGACATGGTGGTGGCAGCATCATGGTTTGGGCCTGCTTTTCATCAGCAGGGACAGGGAAGATGGTTAAAATTGATGGGAAGATGGATGGAGCCAAATACAGGACCATTCTGGATGAAAAGACCTGAGACTAGGACGGAGATTTATCTTCCAACAAGACAATGATCCCAAACATAAAGCAAAATCTACAATGGAATGGTTCAAAAATAAACATATCCAGGTCTTAGAATGGCCGAGTCACAGTCCAGACCTGAATCCAATGGAGAATATGTGGAAAGAGCTGAAAACTGCTGTTCACAAACGTCTCCATCCAACCTCAAAGAGGAAGAATGGGCAAGAATTTCAGTCTCTAGATGTGCAAAACTGATAGAGACATCCCCCAAGAGACCGCAGCTGGAATCGCAGCAAAGTATTAATGCAAGGGGGCCGAATAATTTTGCACGTCCCACTTTTCAGTTTTATTATTACAAAAAAAGTTTAAATGATCCAATAAATTTCTTTCCACTTCACAATTGTGACCACTTGTTGTTGATTCTTCATCAAAAATGTAAAATGTTATATCTTTTTGTTTGAAGCCTGAAATGTGGCAAAAGGTTGAAAAGTTCCAGTGGGCCGAATAATTTAGCAAGGCACGCTATATACATATATATATCTGATGATAGGGAAAGAGGGAAAGTTCACCCTTTTAGGTTGGGAAAAGGAGAGATTGGCCAGTCTCATTGAGAGAGAGAAGCTAGCCTCCATCTATAACCTTTGGGAACTATTTGAATCGACTGTAAAGACTGCATTTCATGTGAATAGTGCTTGTGCGGATCACCTGCTGTCTGGCTTCAGTAAAGCACTGTGGATTGGATATACCAACACCGGTCTCATCATTATACTACATTCGCACCTCAAGGTGCTGGCTTCACGACAGCTGGGACCCTGCCTCACACCATAAAACAGCAACATCAAGGGCACCTCAGCCACCATCAGACAGGAGAACCCCAGAACCAGAATTTGCCCAAAAGGGAAGAACTGGTGCTCCCTTCCCGTTACTGCACAGTGGGCTTCAGGAAACCATGAGTATGACTACTGCCCCCATCCGGCCACCCACACTCACGTGAGCCCCTACGGACTGGTCGCTGAATATGCACTTTTGCATTAGGAGTTTCTGGAACTGTAAGTCAAAGTGAAACCAAGTTTTGTACAAGGAAAAGGAGCCAGAATGAAACAAACCAAATGAGGAGACAAAAATGTAACCACAGGATGGGCCGGGGGTCAATCTCAGGAAGTCAAAAAACCAGGGGTGCACCAAGCCTTTCTGCTGCCTGAGGCAAAAACTGAAACCCCCGGCTCAGGCAGCACGATGATGATGACACTGGCCTCTGATAGGCTACAGGAACTAGGACTAAAGCCTCCTAGAGGAAACGGTGGGCCAGGGAGACATCACTGAGACATCACTTTCAGCATTCAACTGTATTGCTGTCCTGAGTATAGCGATGCAGTTGAATATGTAGCGATGAGTGTTTCCACAATGAAAGCACTCATTGCCCATGGCCCTTCCGCTGCCCCCCTCTTGGTACTACCTGGTGCTGCCTGAGGAGATCGCCTCACCTCGCCTCATTGGTGGTGCGTCCCTGCAAATAACAAGCACCAGCTGACAAATTTGAAGGAGCAGAATGTAGACAAACTGCAGACTCCAGGCTAAGGTATGGGTATCCACGTAGATCTTCACTTTGTAAGATACCATGTGTGGACTTTGTTAAAATTGACCTTTATTCTAGATGACCCAACATAACTGTGGTCAAAGGCAGCAGGGCAATAATGGAGTGTGGAGGGGTGAGTAACTAGTCAGGGTTCCATTGTTGCTACTCCCAAGGGATGTTGAAGTCTAACGTATCATTTTATAATAGTTGTAGTAACATGTCAGAAGACTCTAGAACAGTGGTCCCCAACTACCGGTCCGTGGCCCAGGACAGGGCCTTAAATGGATGTTTTCCGCGCGGCGGTGGCAGGGGACAGGGAGATGAGCGCTTCAATTGTGGAAACGCTCATCTCCATAGTCATCTGTATCTCCGTCGTCAGGACAGCTATACAGATGCCTGTGCTGCGGTGCAGGGGAGGGAGAGGCATCTCCTTAGCCCGTTCCTCTGCTAGGCTGCAAGCACTAAGCCTGTAGCCTATCAGACATCATCGCGCTGCTTGAGCCATACATCGCAGGACACAGGCTGGAAGAGGCCTGCATCACATCGCTAAAAGAGGCATGGAGGTAAGTGTATGTGTTTTTTTTTTGTACAATACAGGAGAGGAGCACTGGGGGGGCACTTGGTACTGGCACATTACTGAGGGCACTGTGGGGGCATCTATGGGCACTTGGTACTGGCACATTATTGGGGGGCACTGGGGGGCATCTATGGGGAAAGTTGGTACTGGTACATTATTAGGGGCACTATGGGGCACTTACTGGTACATTATTGGGGGCACTGTGGGGGCATCTATGGGGCACTTCTTACTGGTACATTATTGGGGGAACTGTGGGGCATCTATGGGGTCACCTCTTACTGGTACGTTTTTGGGGGCATCTATGGGGGCACTCCGTACTGGCACATTATTGAGGGCACTATGGGGGCACTTTTTACTGGCACATTATTAGGTGACACTATGGGGGCATCTCTGAGGCCCAAAGAAGGGGTATTGTATATGGGGGGCACCGTATAGGGGCATTTTATGTTATATTTATATATTTTACAATGCACCTTGTTTGAATCAGTCAGCGTCGACCAGCCCTGGGGAAATTGTGTTGCGAGAAACCAGTCCTTGGTGGAAAAAAGGTTGGGGACCACTGCTCTAGAAGACTCTACAACCTGCAAACCCCTCTGTTGATGGGCTCTGTTGGGCACTGCTCTCTCGGAGGCTTTTCCCTGTGAGCCAACTTCTCTCCTTTGTGTCCTCTACTGCAGGTAAAAGTAGGGGGTCAAGATCTGTCCTTCTTAAGTTTCTACTGATCTATCTGAGATTAACATAAAACTCAATGATGATCTCAGTTCAGTAGTACCAGGGGGTCAAATGGCCGTAATACAGTCAGGGGTGCACCACCAATGAGGCCTGGTGAGGCGATCACTTCAGGCAGCACCAGGCAGGGGCAAGAGGAAGGACCATGGGCGATGAGCGATGTCATTGTGGCAAAGGAGTTAGGTTAAGAAACTAGCATTTGGCGGGCAGTGGGGGTCGCCATTTCAGTTTTCGACTCCTGAATACAGTTGTGAAAATGCAATTATGTTCTGGTCATCTGAAGGCAGCCTTATAGTCAATATATAATGAGGTTTAGATTTAACAGTAAGGTAAGAGACTAACATCAAGCTCTGGGAAGTATTTGGTTTCAACAATTCAAGCTAAAAGTGAATCGACCATCTATAAAGTTTAAGGGGGCACTTACTTTTTCGGTCATGTGACAGTTTTTCGCAGCAACATATTTTTACAATTTCTTTGTCTCCTTGGGTTAAAAATAGAGAAGAGAAGGAGTTTTGAAGATGAATGTGATGAATCCCTGAGTACTGCTCAGTGAACTGAACCGTGGGAGTTTCGCTCGTCCTTTTATTTATGGTTGTGTTACGTTGGCGTCTTACCTCATTGATTTACTACTAGTTAGAAGCAGATTGTGTGTAAAAATAGAGCCGGTTTTCTCCTAAGCCCTGAGCGCGGTGGATCGTCCCTCAGCCTGGATATCTTATTACTAAATATTTGTTCCTTTTGCAGGTTCTTTGCAGATCCAGGTGTTAGTTGTACCAGCTGCTCATTACCTAGTGAAATCCACACTCTTCGTCTGAAATTTGAAAAACAACATCTTGTTAAAAGTGCATGTGCCTGGAAGAAACAGATGGAGCTTCTTACGCAAGAAATAGAAGACTTGATGTTGGATAACAATTACCCGGCAGGCTATTAAGTGATGGACCCAAATACTTTCATGTCCATTCACCCATTGGGATCTATAAAACCAGTGGTAAGGACACAAGGTAATAAGCATCTTCCAAGAACATAGCAACGTCTTCAAGGAAATCTACATAAAGTACATTATGGAGGTCATCATTTCTCACCTAGGCTTGGACATGACTTTTTGATCCAGAAACCAGGTTGACATCAGCCCAACCCAACACCACCAAAAAAAAGAAATAAAGAAAAATCACAAGTGCATGGTTTGTAGAAGTTGAAAAATGTAGTTGCATTATACACCTTGGGTAGGTATGAACAATTGATCTACTTGAGGCTAAGTCTTTTTGGTGGCTTGGATGTCACTCACCTAAGACAGCATGAAAAGCAATGATAGGAACATCATACACATAAAATAAAAGGTCTCATTGCAGAATCTAAGGTTTCCCCAGGTCTTAACCCTTAACCCCTTTCAAGGAGTTATGGACATTACTTTAGGTCATGGTTCCTATAACCTGTGTTTCCTCTAAGCCAAGGATGGCCAACCTGCGGCTCTCCAGCTGTTGCAAAACTGCAACTCCCAGCATGCCCAGTCTGCCTACAGCTATCAGCCTACAGCAGGGCATGGTGGGAGTTGTAGTTTTACAACAGCTGGAGAGTCGCGGATTGGCCATTCCTGCTCTAAGCCTTGGCAGCTGCTGAGCGGGGTTGGCTTAGAGCTGGGTGAAGCTCCATCAAAGGTGGATGATATAAAAACATAATATAAGATAATAGTCACATCAGTCAAACTGCATACAGTATAACCCACCATAGTGTCCAGTAAAATCAATAGACCATACAATATACAGTATACTGTACAGAACAATAATAATAATATTCATCTTTATTTATATAGCGCCAACATATTCCGCAGCGCTTTATACTCAGGGGGTTCATGTACAAAGTCATAAATAACATAGCAACAGACAAGTCCATTATTACAACAAGAGAAATGAGGGCCCTGCTCGCAAGAGCTTACAATCTATGAGGAGATAGGGGTGACACAGAAGGTAGAAGTGCTTATTTTGTACGATGGTCCGGCCATCTTGGGAAAATAGGGGAGCAGATATAGAGCTGTATGAGCCGGTCACCAGCTAATATATGAAGTGCTTGGAGAGTTTGGTGGAGGATCAGGAAATAATAGATGGTCTATATACAGTATGGAGTGGAGTTAGATCAGAAGATGAGAGGCCACCCTAAAAAGATGTGTTTTAAGGGAACACCTAAAGTAGTGTATATTGTGATTTAGCCTGATTTCTAGGGATAGTACATTCCAGAGAACCGGTGCAGCTCAGGAGAAATCTTGGAGCCGGGAGAAAGAGGTTCGGATTATGGTAGAAATCAGTCGAAAGTCATTGGCTGAACGGAGAGCATGGGTGGAGTGGTAGTCAGAGATGAGAGAAGAGATGTAGAGGGGTGCAGCACTGTGGAGAGCTTTGTGGGTGAGGACGAGCAATTTAAATTGGATGTTATACTGTATGGGCAACCAGTGCAGTGACTGGCACAGGGCGGAGGCATCAGAGTAGCGGTTAGACAGATAGGTGACCCTGGTTGCTGCATTAAAGAAGAACTCCCGCAAAAAATGTTATTCTCTGACCTGTTAGAAAGGTGCATGATGTAATCTGTAGTGATTGTCGTTTTCTTATCAGTGACTGTTTCTGTGAGCAAAAACCTCTCTTCTTATTGTAGCTGGGTCATGTGACCAACTCCCTGACCTCCAACTGACCCAGGACAGAAAGCCAGTAACTGCTCTATTCATTCCTATGGGAGCCTCACTTTCACTCTCATAGGAATACATAGAGAATTAGACTTCCTGTCCACACAAGTCTATGTGTGAGTTGGTGGGTCCAATTGCTGGTCACATGACACAGATAAGAAACTTCAGGATGATATAAGTCAAAAATTCAGACACTGGTAAGAAAATGACATTCACTACACATTATATCATGTACATTTCTAGCAGGACATGGAATAAAAACTTTTTCGGGAGTTTTTCTTTAATAATAGATTGGAGAGGGGAGAGTCTGATGAAGGGAGGCCAATTAATAGTGAGTTACAATAATCGAGACGGGAATGGATCAGGAAAAACAATGAGAGTTTTTGTTGTTTCCATAGTGAGAAAGGGGTGGTTCTAGAGATGTTTTTGAGGTGCAGGAGACATGAGCGGGCGAAAGACTGAATATAGGGGGTGAAAGTAAGATCTGTGTCATACGTAACCCTGAGACAGCGGGGGATGAAGTGTATAGTTTTGTGTCATCAGCATAGAGATGGTACTGGAAACTAAATCTGCTTATGGTCTGTCCAATTGTGGCTGTATAGAGAGAGAAGAGGAGATGGCCTAGGACTGAACCCTGAGGAACCTCAACAGCGAGAGGTAGAGGAGAAGAAGTGGAGCCAGCGATATAAGAGCCAGAGATATACTGAAGGAGCGACCAGAGAGATAAGAAGAAAACTAGGAGGGCGGTGTCTTTTAGGTATAATCTATACACCATACGATATACAGTATAACCCCTGCACCATGTTGTACAATATATATTATAATTAGAGATGAGCAAAATTCTGATCCAAAATTCAAAATCGCTTTGTTCCAAAATTAATTATAATGCTGTACAGAGATCCATTTCTGGTGAGGCAAAATGAGTTATCACCGAAGAATGACTTCGGAATTAGATTTTTGAACTTGAAAACCATTTTAAAACTTGGTTCCAAAGTTTGCTTACCTCATCCCTAATTATAATCCATCCACCATACAGTACAATATAGAGTTTAACCCTGCAACATGCTGTACATTATACAGTATAACCCCTACAAGGTGTATATTACCGCATATGGCATGGTGTATGGATTATAAAGCATACTGTACAGCATGGTGTATGGATTATAAAGCATACTGTACAGCATGGTGTATGGATTATAAAGCATACTGTACAGCATGGTGTATGAAGTCTACTGAATATTGTACAGCATGGTGCAGAGGAAATATTGTATATTGTATGGCATGGTGCAGAGGTAATACTGAATATTGTACAGCATGGTGCAGAGGTAATACTGAATATTGTACAGCATGGTGCAGAGGTAATACTGTATATTGTATGGCATGGTGCAGAGGTAATACTGTATATTGTATGGCATGTTGTATTGATTATACTGTACCATGTCCTACAATATACAATATAACCCCTGAACCATGTCCTACAATATACAGTATAACCTCTGCACCATGTCCTACAGAGGAACGTGCCGCCCTCCAGGGTCGATCGTGTCCCAGATGTATAGTAATGCCAAGTGGTGTGGTGCAACCTTAACAGTCTCTGTGTGTGTAACGGTGCTTTCAGGATACAGCTGATCCCCAGGGCTTGCCTCTGAAGCAATAAAAAAGGGGGGAGTAATGGTGGAGGTGAAGAATAAGTAGAGTCCAGACTTTTATAAGGTTCAACAGCTTTACTTGCATCAACTTGATCAACTTGTATCCAGACAATATTCAGGCTTTCTCTTGGTTTCAGCAGGTTTTGGCATAAACTGGCAGGCAAACTTGAGTACTCTGCTTTATCTGTCTGCTGTGCTAAACTCAGGCTTCTGTCTGATTAATGAACTCTGTAGTGGTTCTGGTACATTTGGAGTGGAGTTCCTTTGACTGTTGTCCCCCTTGCAATACTGTAAACTGTAAGCAGTCAGGGCGGTCCTCATCCCCGTCCTACTCTAGACTAGACTCCAGACTGACTGAAACATCCTGCAACCCCTCTCTTGGTAGGAAGCAGAATAGCCCACTTCTGCCCAAAAGTGGTAGAATGGAATGGTAAGTTATATTCTATCTAAAGATCAGTCTCTGCCAGATACACTACCATCTGCTGGTGAACCATGCACAGTACATGAACATAACAGTTTCATAGCAATATTATGAATGCACAATGTAGTAAGAAAGTTAGTGCCACTCTGGGGTACTACACCTGCACCACCATGGCAACAAGTGCCTTCATCACTATAATTCAAAGCAGAAAGAAGCCTATATAGAACAGTACTTTTAATTAACCATTAAAAATGGCAAATGATAAACAGAAAAATATCTACTAAAAACGGTAATGGCTTCAAACTATACTCATTCAATGAAAATCATAGTATTTGCCTTTGATTATGATGACAATAGATTATTTCTCGGTAATAGGAGAAGTGAGTCATCCAATCCACAATCTCCTCCTCAGTAATAATGCTCCTTTCCGAAGCCAGGGATAACTGTGGCCTGCTACCACAACTACTACTACTAGCTAGCTAGATGGCTGGTACTACTGCTGTTGTTTGCACTACTATTCACATTCTGACTCTCTAATGACGAGGTCTGGGTCTTTAGTTTTCTACTACTTCTTTTACCAGACATTTTATTATGCAACCTACATCAACGTAAAGTCATAGGTTTGGTATACAGAACATTAAACATTAGAAAAATCTCAAGTGATTTTCTGTAATCTAAGACAGAAGAGCAATTAATCTTCCCTTCTCTTCTACAAACACACTGCACAATGGTATTGACAATTTACAATGGCAATATAATGTGTTAAATGAAACTGCTATATTAATGAAGTAAAATGTGTTTGCTGAAACTGTACGGTATGTTGAAGTACAGTAATACAATGTGTTCAGTAACATTATTATACTAACACATCACTAGCACGGGTACACTAGCACGTGTTCACTAGCACGGGTACACTAATGCAGTTACTGCAGTACAATACGTTTACTGAAACTGCATGGTACCTTAAAGCACTACAATCTGCACTGACACAGTTTGAACTGTAGAAACTTGAGGTTTTATATAATATAGTTTTTTATGCAGGATTTTGTAATGCAGAACTTACCAGCAGCTGTATGAAACACAGAACTCCAAGTGACCTAATTATATCCCCGTACTCTCCTTATACTAATACCTCACTACTGGCTTGAGTCTGTAATTGCTTTTTAGTAAACTTACCAATGCACACAGTACCATATTGGAGGTAGGTTGACATGTGCGGTTTCTCTCCGGTACAGCTGGATACCACCTTGCACCGTTGGATCCCCATTCACTGCAATAGGATCTGGTGGCGATCTGTCTACTTACCAGTTTATGTTCCGGCTTTCAGCTGGAGAAAAAATGTTGCATATAGCATTTTTTTGTCCAGCCGAGGGCTGGCATGTACGCCGGATACAGTGAACCCCCGACGGAACCCGGAACAGACTGCCTGGAAAAAAGGACACAGATGTGAACCCCACCTAAGAATGGTGTTTCTTCCCTCTGAGCAAAAGGACCTGCCAGAATCCTGCCCCCTGATTGGCTGGTCAGGCTGTCTATCCGCCTCCGAGCTAAGAAGGGTAAGTCCCTTTCAACCTCCCAATGTGATTGTTCATCATCATCCTCTGTCCTGTTCCCAATATAGTATTATGTATTATATATATATATATTATATATATATATATATATATATTTTTTTTTAGGGGGGGTTCATGGCTTGAAACAAAATAAAAAGAAAAGAAACATTGTTGCTAAGTTATTATAATAATAACATAATAAAATATTTACACAATTTGAGTATTTTTTTACTCTCCGATCTGGACGTCTTCCTAATAAGCTTTTTCCATCTCCTGAAACAAACTTCCAACTCAGAATAAATCTCCAGCGACAGAAGAGATAGAACCATCTATTTCCCCCGTTGGACACCTGAGATAATTTACGGTCTTTAAAGACTAAATTATCTTTTTTTTTCTCCCTATATAAGAGAAAATTACAGTTCACAAGACATATTTCGCAATGTCACCTCACAGGTATCAGACCTCGGGTGGATTTCAGGAGGGGCCGTCCGAAGCATTAAGAGACGACTGAGGACGAGGAGGACGGTGATTTACGGCTGGCGCCACTGCCGGGTGCCATCGTATATTATAAGGGCTGCCGATGGTTCTTTCATTAGTAATATGTCGCCAAGGTACACAGGACTCATCCACACCTCGAGCCAAGCACCCGACGAAGCCCGGACTCAGCACAGCCGAGAAATTACAGAAAATTATTCTTAATGGAGGGAAAAAAAATGTACAACTTCAGTTGTTCTACGTTATATTGTATTTAAAGTAGAGATTAGTGATGAGCGAGCATGCTCGGCCGAACTCGCTGTTCGGCCGAGCATGCCTGCGCTCGGGTCCACTCGGTGTTCAGCCGAACACCGAGTGTACTCGAGCGCAAAGCTCGAGTCCCCTCCCCGCACCAAGACGGATCCGTCATGACCCTCAATGCAAGTCAATGGGGACGGATCTGTTTGGTGTGATACAATAGTAAACGGATCCGTCCTCCATTGACTTTCAATGGAGTTCATGACGGATCCGTCCTTACCTTTCCCAGCAGCTCCCTCCTCCCTCCAGCAGGTGACGCTGTGGTAAAACTTACCACTCTGCGCGCCGTCTTTCCTGCTGGAACAGGTCGGGAACTGCCGGGGAAGGTAAGTTTAACTCAGTGTCTGTGTCTGTGGGTTTTTTTGTTAGTTTTTTTCGGGACCCCTTTAAACAGACACCCTACCCTCTTCCGAGCGGGGGGTGCCTGGTTTAGTCCGATAGACTTCAATTATGCTCGGGTGCTCGGCTGAGCACTCTAGCACCCCCGAGTGCTCGGCCAGAGCACACAAGCACCTGGGTGCTCGATCAACACTAGTAGAGATGAGTGAACCCGAACTTTGCGAGTTCGGGTATCCGGACCCAAACCAGGACTTTTTCACTAAAGTTTTGGTTTGGTATTTGGGTGATTTTATTATTTTAAATAAAATATTATTTTAAATAATAGCATTCTTAAAATACAATGCTAAATAAAATGGCCATTCAGGGGTTAAAAATAATTTTAAAAAACTCACCTAATCCACTTGATCGCGCAGCCGGTATCCTCTTCTTTCTTCTTTCTGCAGGACCTGCAAAAGGACCTGCGATGACGTCACCGCGCTCACCATGTGGTAAGCACAGTGATGACATCGCAGGTCCTACAGAAAGAAGAAAGAAGAGGATACCAGCTGCGCAATCAAATGGATGAGTTGAGTGTTTTAAAATTATTTTTAACCCCTGAATGGCCATTTTATTTGTGTTAAGAATGCTATTATTTTCAGATATAACCATGTTATAACTAGTGTTGATCGAGCACCCAGGTGCTCATGTGCTCGGGTGCTCTGGCCGAGCACTCGGGGGTGCTCGAGTGCTCAGCTGAGCACCCGAGCATAATTGAAGTCTATGGGATTAAACCAGACATCCCCGCTTGGGGGAGGGTGTCTGGTTTACACAAGTCCCCCAAATTAAAAAAAAAAAGTGCAAAGACACTGACACTACTTACCTTTCCCTGTAGATCCCGACCTGTTCCAGGAGAGTAGTAAGTTTTACCACAGTGCCACCTGCTGGAGGGAGGAGGGAGCTGCTGGGAAAGGTAAGGACGGATCCGTCATAAACTCAATTGAAAGTCAATGAAGGACGGATCCGTTTACTATTGTGTCACACCAAACGGATCTGTCCCCATTGACTTGCATTGGGGTCATGACGGATCCGTCTTCTTGCAGGGAGGGGACTCAAGCTTTGCGCTCAAGTACACTCGGTGTTCGGCCGAACACCGAGTGGACCCGAGCGCAGGCATGCTCGGCCAAACAGCGAGTTCGGCCGAGCATGCTCGCTCATCACTAGTTATAACGTAAAATAATAAAGTGAAGTTCGGGTCCCCATTAACTTTAATAAGGTCCGGGTTCGGGGTGAAGTTCGAGTCACTAACCCGAACTTTGATCTGAAGTTCGGCTGAACCCCATTTGCAAATCCCTAAAATTGCCCGAAACCCCTTTTTTTCACTGGTAGTCCACACAGCGGGAGGCAGCAGAAAGACGCTACAAGATGACTGAGAACAGGGGTCCCCGCAGCAAAGGCGCCATCACAGGGGAAATTTTGTATTACACAATGACCATTCAAATCGATGGGATGTCTGTGTAATACAGAACAGGACAAGCTCTCCATAACGAGAGACACTCTATATAACCACTCTTCACTCTGGACTTGACAAGATGATCAGCAGCTCAGGGAATGTGTCCTTTCTACTGCAGATCTCTCCCTGTCATAGTTCAAGGGGCATGACCTTTCTGCTGCATCTCTCCCCCTATCACAGCTCACAGGAAGTGTCCTTTCTGCTACACCTCTTTCACTATCACAGGTCAGGTGCTGTGTTGTTTCTTTTGCAGTTTTCTCCGTATCACAGCTCAGAGAGACAGCTTTTCTGTTGCATATCTGTTCATTTCAGAGCTCAGGGGAGTGTCCTTTTTTTGCTGCAGCTTGCTCCATATAACAGCTCAGGGAGAAAGTTTTTCTGCTGCAGCTCTTTTCCTACCACAGTTAAGGCAGTGTGTCCTTTCTGCTTCCTATCATAGCTCAAGGGCATGCCCTTTCTGCTGCAGCTCTTTCCCTGTAAGTTGAAGAATGGAACTGAGCATGTGCCACCACTTCAGCAATGTTACTGAGGATGACAAAGAAATAAGAAAAGGACAAACAGCAGGTGGCGCTATACAGATAGATTTTATTGAATAACTCAGTGGGTATAGTAATTTTTGATTTACATGCAAATAAAAAAATATTTATATTCAGGTGCTGGTTTGAAAAATGTAGAATTTTTTTTTTTCGTGGGACAGCCCCTTTAAATATCAAACTAGGCTGCTTAACTTAAAGGGGTTGTCCAGTAACTTAAAGATCATCATTATCAGATCGGTGGGGGTCTGGGGAGTCCCAGCAGCTGTTCCAGGGAACTGCCATGCTCACCGGACCTCTGGAGAGCGTAGACGGCTCCCGGCATCTTTCCAAGCACAGCGCTGTACATAGTATAGTGGCTGTGCTTGGTACTGCAGCTGAGCCCCATTCATTTCACTGGTGCTAAGCAGCAACTAGGCCATGTGACTGATGTATGGGGACCTCACATGGGGTAGTCACTCTTCTAACAGCTCATTGGTAGTGATCCCGGGTGTCAGACCCCTGCCAATCTGATTTTGATGACCTATCCTAAGGATAAGTAATCCATATTAATTACCCCTTTAACCACCTAACTGTTTTGCCCGAGTCCAGCTAAAAAGTAGCTAACTGGAGGGGGGGGGCTGCTTTAGATGGTGATATCTCCTCAATGGTAGCAGCTAGAAACACTGCAACTGGTCTTGTCTGAAAGATGATCGTCCAGGCTTTCAGACAAAGTTCAAGCAACAGAGGAGAAATCACTGTTCGAAATCAAGTTGGGAATAATCGAGAGTAAAACCTGTTTTTACTTTCATTTTCAGCTGCATTCACAGCATCCCGATTTCTATTAGTGATATATTTCTCTGTGTCCTGAACATATTGCTGTCATTCTGGTATTGTCTGAAAGCTTGGAATGTCTATTTTCAAACAAAATCAGTTGACAAGATGCATGTTCCTAGCTGCTACCGTTCAGGAGGTATCTAAAGCAGGCCTCCCCCCCCCCCAGTTAGCTACTTTTCCCACTGCTGGAGCTGGACTTGGGCAAAACAGGGGGTTAAGGAGTTAACTTTAGATAACATTTTAAATCCTGGGAATCACGTCCCATCTACTGATTTCCTGCTGAACTTATCCTCATAACCATCAATCTGAACAATCAGAGCTGCAGTATAAAGCACAGAACATGAGTCCAAGCCTCCAATGAAACGGCATGCAAATATTTGACTGCCATAGACTCCAACAGACGATGCAGCGCAGTCAGAGTCACTACTGGAGCAGAGACAAAAATCAGCCAAGACCGCAGATCATAAGCACAAGGTAAGAATTTCCCAAAGGCAGTGACTTCTATTAGTCCGCGGCCGGACGTCCTTATTAATCGCCGTAGACATTTTTTTCAAAAAGCTTAATTACCCACAAAGAGCCCTGAGACAAATAACAAAGTGTCATTTTTTTAATCCCAGTAATAAAAGTATTGATCCCCCTGAGTGATCGGCCATCATTAGTATGATGTAATTGGGCTGATATTTCCCTGCACGGTTATTGTACAAAGAGTCAATAATCAGGAAATGAATTAAGGACGTTCGATCCCCGCTTCGTTAGTACAGAAGCCGCACTTCATAGACATTTTTTTTTCCGCTTTGTTCCATAATTACAGTAGAGGCTGCAATAGATCAATTGTGCTCCGTCCCTTTGTCCTCATTTTCTCCTCATTCTCCCATAACCCCCCCCCCCCCCCCCCCACTGCAGCTTTCAATGAGGGCTTCTTGTAATTAATTGCAGGATAATTGGTGGGAGAAGCTAATTACCGGAGTTTGGCAGTGCTTGGCATCTGTCCCTCATGTAAATAACTATGTTTTTTTTTTCCCTCGTGTATTTGGAAGGATTTTTCCGGCACCGTGTTCTCTGCAGATCTTGATTTCGATGAGCGTGTCATGGACTGTCCCACATTCCAAAAAATAATGACATCTATGCTTCATGCACACGAACATATTTTCTTTCCGTGTCCGTTCTGTTTTTTTGTGGAACGTATACGGAACCATTCATTTCAATGGGTCCGCAAAAAAACGGAAGTTAGTCCGTGCTCATTCCGTTTCCATATGTTCTTATGTCCGTTCTACAAAAAAAACAGAACATGTCCTATTATTGCCCGCATTACGGAGAAGGATAGGACTGTTCTATTAGGGGTCGGCTGTTTCGTTCCACAAAATACAGAACGCACACGGACGTCATCCGTATTTTTTGCGGATCCGTTTTTGTGGACCGCAAAATACATACGGTCGTGTGCATGAGGCCTTAGCTTTATCCAATACTATAAACTGCCCCCCTCCCCCATATGCCAGGCCCCTCACAGGGAATTTACTTACCCTGCTCCCCGCGGTCTGCACTGAGACTCATCCTGTCACACTCAATATTACAGGGGTTATCCAATACTATAAACTGCCCCCCTCACCTCATATGCCGGGCCCCTCACAGGGAATATACTTACTGAGACCCATCCTGTCACACCTAATATTAGAGGGGTTATCCAATACTATAAACTGCCCCCCTCACCTCATATGCCGGGCCCCTCACAGGGAATATACTTCCCCGGCCCCCTGCTCTGGTGCCGCTCCTGGTCCCCACACCGCCGCTGCTGCTTCTCCCCGTAAGTGGATTGAAAACATCCGGTGCATCCGGTGTCGGGGGGAGCAGCCAATGTCAGGCAGTGAAGGGGGGCAGCTTCCCTAGTGTCACCCGCATCCCCGTCTGCCATTGGCTGCTCCCCCCAACACTGGATGTTTTCATCCTCGTACGAGGAGAAGCAGCGGCAGCGGTGTGGGGACCAGGAGCGGCACAGGAGCAGGGGGCCGGGTAAGTATATTCCCTGTGAGGGGCCCGGCATATGGGGGGGGGAGGCAGTTTTTAGTATTGGAAAACCCCTCCAATATTGGGTGTGACAGGATGGGTCTCAGTGCAGACCCCATGGGCTTTATGTGACCGAACACAGAGCTTCTAATTGAGGAGACCCAGCTGAAAGCGTGGGAATCTTTCAAACGATGTTCCCTGGGAAACACTACGTAAATTAGCTCTCTTCCAGAATAAAGAAACCTTCAGTGCCACCTATAGGTAGCTACTAGAGATGAGCGAAGGATTGAAAAATTCAATTCGGCTGCTTCGCTAAATTTTACAAAAAAATTTGCTTTGTGATGAATTACTTCGTCAAGAAGCGCATTTCTTTGTAAGTAGTGTGTGCAATGTGATTGTGCCACTCCCTGTCATTGTACCCCTCAGATGCTATATTCATAGCTGATCGTGGCATCTGACAGCAATATTACAGTGTAATATAAAAATAAAAATTAATAAAATCATTCTCACCTCATCCAATTAATCGCATTATTGCAAAATCTCACACAGCCTGTGATGTCTTTATCACGTCCCGCCGGCGTGGTGACGTCATATGTCACCACACACGGTATTTCGCGCAAGAGCATCAATCAAGATGGTGGCGGACAGCTCGTCACGCTCTAATGGATGAGGTAAGTATGTATTCTTTTTTTTTTTTATTTGTTACCACCATTCAGGGAAAATCGATTTATCACAACGAAGCAAGAGGAAATTGGTCTTTCCAGTGTATCAAATTTTCCCTGGACTTCGTTCAACACTAGAAGCTATACTGTAAGTCATCGTCTGACCCATTCAAAGCATTGAAATTTGACAAGGGATTTTAGCCAAACCAAAGTTGCCCCCCAAAGGATGAAGCCACCTATAATGGTCTTTGTCCAGGCCTGTGTCCAGCTCTCCTGGGATCTGAGGATCATGACTTTCTGGGACCTCTAGTGTAATTTCTAGTGCTCATGCCCTGACTCTGTCTCCATAAAGGGCCAGTGCACCAACACTACTACCTGTAGTACTACTACCTGTAACTCCAGGCTATTTAAGGGACCCTTCTCTTTCACTATAGGTCTCGATAAAGTGTTCCATTGTGTTCCAGTTCAGTGTTAGGGTTATATTTCACTAAATCTGTTTCTGACCCAGCTTGTCCAGATTGCTTTTCTGCTGTCTGTCCTCATCTACTGCCCATCTTCTGTATTGCATGAACTCTGCCAATTGTGTCTACCTCACTTGCTCAATATTTCTGACTATTTTCCACTGAGCCCAGTTTTCATCAGTTAGTGTCATGTCAGCTGAGTATAATGGAGTCTACTCCTGTGTGTTTTACCTGAAGTGAAGACCAGATATAGGGGTTTAAGGGCAAATAACAGGGGGTCCCTTATACTCCGCTCCAGATTTAGCCCTAAGTCAAATCTGTTGCTACATACTATGTCCAATTGTTACCCTCTTACAACATCCAACCCTACTGGCTGACTATGTGAGAAGCATTTGACTGTTTCTCCCTGTGGTAAGGGTAAATAACAGGGGGTCCCTTATACTCCCCTCCATTGTGTTCCAGTTCAGTGTTAGGGTTATATTTCACTAAATCTGTTTCTGACCCAGCTTGTCCAGATTGCTTTTCTGTTGTCTGCCCTCATCTTCTGCCCATCTTCCGTATTGCCTGAACTCTGCCAATTGTGTCTATCTCACTTGCTCAATATTTCTATTTTCCACTAAGACCAGTTTTCATCAGTTAGTGTAATGTCAGCTGAGTCTAATGGAGTCTACTCCTGTGTGTTTTACCTGAAGTGAAGACCAGATATAGGGGTTTAAGGGTAAATAACAGGGGGTCCCTTATACTGCCCTCCAGATTTAGCCCTAAGTCAAATCTGTTGCTACGTACTATGTCGAATTGTTACCCTCTTACAACATCCAACCCTACTGGCTAGCTATGTGAGAAGCATTTGACTGTTTCTCCCTGTGGTTGGACATTGACTTTGACATTGACAGGGTAAGCACCTATAGGTGATGTTAGAGAGTCGGTTTTATTCTTCTGGAGGAGAGTTAGTATACATACTGAACAGAAAACACAGCACTGCATAATCACTGCATAGTAAACAATGCCTGGGACACAGTACAAGTCAACTGACAACCGGCCTATGAAGTAAGTCATCCTTTATGGCTCTTTGTCTGAGTGGTAACTTCTTGAAGACCCTGGTGGGATGAAAAGTTTTGGAAGTCTTATATGTAATTAAATAAAGAAGAAGCATTTGTAGAAGTTAAATCGATCCCTAGTTCCCTGATTTTGATGTTCTGCCATAGTAGATTGTTTCTGCTCAATGTGACTGACCAAGTGATGTAATGACCACCCAGGGCCCTGAAAATGATTCCACAGTTTTAAGCTTCACCTTTGTCTATATGATGATCATATATGATAGAATGTAAGGTTCTTAGGTCTAAGGTGCAAAGTCCAGACATAGCTTCAGAACCAGGCCCAGATACCTTTAAATTCTACTGTACATCTCTTATTATGTCAAGGAACTTAGATCGAGGAACATAGATGTCAACTATACACAACCATTTTTGTCCTGGGTTCTTCAATGGTTAGCTCTTCGTACCAAGATTTGCCTGACAAATTTAAAATTTTTGGAGCTATTAGAATAGGTTTCAGTACTAACCTGTGAGTGACAGTCATGGAAAAATCCCTGATTACCATGATAGTCATGAATCATGTTTAAGAAAAGATTAGAAAAACTTACACTTTCTTGTGATAGTACTAGTCACCTGTGAGGATATTGAGGATTTTGAGGTGATCAACTCTGGTTAACCACTTTTCTTGGTTCCTGAATGTCTAACTCTTAGGATCAACAGTCCGGCACATTTTAGACCTCTTTAGGTAGGGCTCCATGCCAACTTCTTAAAAACCCTGTTAAACCAAATCACCTTGGTTTGTTCATATGTCTTGTAATAAAGTTTTTCAGGTCCCCTCATTTCTTATGGAAGATAAAAGAAACCATTGTGACTGACCAAACAATGTAATGACCACCCGGAGCCCTGAGAACATTCCTAGAGTTATGACAAGGGACGAGCGAGCATGCTCGGCCGAATACGATATTCGGCCGAGCATGGCGGCACTCGGGGCCACGCGGTGTTCACTTTTTTAGCCAATTAGTGTGCAGGGAGGTACTGGCATTCACTGTAATGCCGTAGCCATGTTGGCTACTGGCATTACACTGATTGGCTGGCCGGGAACGCATCATCGGGTGCTATATAGCACCCGGTGACATGTGACCGGCTCAGTCTTAGTCAAAGAGAGCTGCTGCAAGGAGGGACAGATAGTGTAGGGATAGAAATTGGCTAGGCAGGGCTAGTTTTTCTGTTGAAAAGACCCAAAAGCCCTTTTAAGGGCTATTTTATCTTGCTGCAATATATATATATATTTTTTTGGGGGGGAGGGGGCAAAAACTGTGCAAGTTTGCCTGACCTAAATACCACCTGCGCAGCATGTGCATTATAACATTTCTGTATCCTATATACCTGACATCCGGTGTAATTTTTTCTGCCTCTAATCAAGGTGACAGTAACTGCGCTACATCTGCTGTATAACATTTGAACATCCTAAATACCTGTGACATTCAGTGTATTTTTTGTTCTACCGGAGCACCCGAGCACTTTGGTGCTCGATCAACACTAGTTACGACTCCTAAGCGTATCTGATTCATACTGTTTTGATGGTTTGCACAATCTATTTGAGAGACCACGAGCAAATTTAGAAATGACTCCCAGCGCCAGGATAAGTAACAGAGCTTGAGACTCCCTCCGCTATTTTCGTGTCTGTCAGGCTATAGATGTATGAATATTATTGCAACGCATTTCAGAGTCAGCAATGGAAAGCGCAGAGTACGCCGAGAAGAGATGCCATGAAAATCAGACATAAACCATTTCTAGGTGAAGGGGGAATGAAATAAATTACAGATTTTCTGCTTCTCGCACTTGGACCAAGTTTCTGAATTATAAGAAGAAGTGACATTGGACTTATGAGAAGAACATATACTGCACTTCTTCTTCTAGTTATTAGGATGCTAATGCTCCGTTCTCACTTGTGCTTAAGTGTCTGCGAAGTTATCACATGGAATTCATGAATGTATGCTTTATTATCCCTTTATTAAGACATAGATATAAGATAAATACACTAGTGGAACATGAAGAAAGAACACCTGGAGAACATAATGCGATTGAGCTGAGGCTGACAAAGTACGAAATGCTGGTGGTGCTCAGTCACTGGTCACGCAAGATGGTGCCCCCTTTATTTTGGGTTCCGCAGCAGGGTATATGTTGAAGCAGGGTCACATTAATACCAGGTGGCATCTCCACTTACTGCCATACAGGCTGCCACTCTGGCATGGTGGTATCATACAGATGCTGGATATCCATCCCCAGGGCTCTATTCTCCACTAAGGGAATATCGCCTCCCAGGTGTAGGAAGGCCGAGTGGTATAATTGTGTGGCCTAAAATGTCTCTTGTATGTCACAGTGTCACAGTGCTCCTACCTGGAAATGGCTGGACTCCAGGCTTTGGCTCTGGTTGCAGTGATAGGTGGAATAATTGAGGGATGTAGTAATAAATGAGTCCAGACCTTGTGGTGAAATCCAAACACACCTTGCACTTAAGTAGACTTGCATCCAAATAACCAACTTCTGGCTTTATCTTGGCTTCCAGCAGGTTATAGCATATAAACTTGGCAGGCAAAATCATCTACTCGAATTCTCTGTAGCTTACTGCTGTACTGACAAGCTGTAAACATGGATTTCTTCCAATGGCTGCAAAGGCTGCACTTTTCTTGTTAGCCGGACTTATCTAGGGCCAGGGAAACACCTCCTGGCTACTGAGGCTGTATACTCCTGTCTTTCAGGCCAGCAGAGCGGAAGGTGCTCAGGCTGGCATGGGCACGTCCAGCAGAGACGTGCTCTGCACACCCTTCCCCTAGCAGGGGTGCTGCTGAACTAACTAGTTCTAACTGGATCTCTACCCTTACTGCAAGAAGTGGGAACAGTCCACTTCTCTCCAGAGGGGGTCAGAATGGCATGGAAAGGTCCTTTCTGAGAAACTATACAGTAGCTCTGCCGCTTTTACTGCCACCTGCTGGTACACCAAGCACATTACATAGTAAAACAGTTGCATAAGATTACATTGATATACACATTTTTGCAGGTCCTGGAATAAAATGCATAGAATGACATTTAGGTTAGCAGACACAGATAGAAGCCGGGTGTGGAAGTGGTAACACCACTCTAGGGTGCTACACAAGCTCTTACATCTTGGAGCCACAGATCAGACAAGGAGGTTGTCAGCTGATGTACATGGGAGATCGGTCGCCTCATCCAGTCCCAGACATCCTTGATGGAGGAGCGGTCTGGCGATGGAGCTGGCCAGGGCAGCTGCTGGAGACCCTGCAGAGCATGTTGTGTAAAGTAGGGCAGCATGTGGTGGTGTTATCTTGTTGGAACTCCACATCTCCTGAGTCAAAATACACAATATGGACTGGATCCACAATGTCGCCATCAAAGCCATCTTGATAAAAGAAAACAGTATGCTGGTAACATAAATGCTGATAACACACAATTGAACTTACTTAAACCCAGCTGGAAGGTTGAGACCCTTGTGCTGCACAGCACTGCGCCCTCTGGTGGATGTTGAAGGAAACCACTATTTGGGTGTGTGGTGCGGGCTAGCCTGCAGCTTACAGCTTACAATCTTATTATAGTCTATAGGATTCCCCCTCCAATAACTGGTCATGTGGCACGTGCCTTAGTGTTTCTTCTGAGTAAATGCCAGCCTGGCTTGAGTTTGTGGTGAAGCTTATCCGCTCTCTAGTGTAAACTATAACTTTAACTGAGAAGTCTTTGTAATGAACAGTTAACAATCCCTGTGGCCTGACACAAACATAAACCCTAACTAACTAACTATAAGTCTGGTCTCAGTCTCTTGGTTTCCAGGCACCAACACTGTAATGAGGTGCGTCCACGATCAGTGTTACCGACCCGGGTCTGCTCTGCATCAGCTGGTGACTGTGAACTGAACAAAGGCTATTCCAACAAGTGTGTGGTACCGCACTGTATGTTGCTTTACCCCTCAGCTCTCATCAGCATTCCTGGCAACAATCCTCCTTCCTCTGGACAGGATCAGGGTCTTGGACACGATCAACTTCACTTCACTGCAGCTCTGGTCACTGAAGGATGCTCCCATATCCGGATGGTGACGGATTCCCCTCACACATAGCTCCATGATCCTTTTTCCAAGCTCTCCCAAAATGGCTGCTGTATCTCTTCCTCTCTAGGCTTTGCAACTCCACCTCTCATGAATATGGAAATATGCAGTCTGTTAGCTGTGTTTAGGAAACAGCGGCATCTTGCTGCTTAATAGAAGAATGTCAGTCCAGATCATTTAACTACATTTACACAAACATAGAGGGGAATTTATCATTAGGAGAATATTTGAAGTCAGTTTTGCTTCAGTCTATGTTGGAGTACTTTGTGCCACATTTATTAAATGTCACAGGTTGTTTGATAAATTTGCCTTGTCCTTAAACTTAACGCTTCTGTCGAGAGAAGCTACTCCACTTTTCCTACTCCACCCTCCTCCTGGAATGAGATTGCGACTTACTTGCGACTTTTTAAAAAAGTCCCAATGATAAATCTGGAGTGAAACTCATTCACATAGCTAACCACACCCACTTTTCCATCCATATTACAAAAATGGAGTGAGTGGTGTACACATGCAAAAAGTCGCAAAATTTAGTGCAAGTGAGTTTAAAAAGTCGCAAATTTTTGCACAATTGCATAAATTTTGAGCAAGCGAGTGAAGAAAAGTCGCAAAAGCCCTATTTCGCGACTTTTTGATGACAGACTTCTTGAGTGAAGGTATGATAAATCAGGGCCATAGTTTTCACACAATGAGGGCTGTTTCCCCATCTCACACCACCAATGACCACGTCATTACACTGGCCGGGCATGCTGACATGTTAACGCCACCGCACTTATGTGGTAACATCACACGTTAGCGTCTGCGATATTTGGTATGTTTTTGAGGGGGTTTACCGCCATTTCTGGAAAAATGTATTCATTACCACGAAACACCAAGAAATTCGGATTATCTCAACACCTGTACTAATCATGGCTGCATGTAGATAGATAGATAGATAGATAGATAGATAGATAGATAGATAGATAGATAGATAGATAGATAGATCCCTATACCTGCCTCAGTCCCTGTGCTGTGTCCTGGGTCGCTGCATCTATTTTTCCGAACTAATTATCTCTGAAGTGGAAACATGTGGCTGTGGCCCGTGACCATCAATTATATCCAAAAACCTGGATACTCTCAGAAACACCTCACTCCTCCATTGCACAAGGCTGGACAGACATCTCATATAAGGTGAGACACGTAGAGATGGAAACACTGAATCCTGGTCTGAACGGCTTCCATTGATTCCTGCGCTTAGAGAGACCTTTAAGAATGAAATCATATAAAAGCCACACAGCAATCCAAAGCACTGACACATAGTAACGCCAATAACTGCTCTACAGATGTAATGTATTGATCTATGATTTGGGTTATCTGCCTGAATCTTTTTAGCTGCGGCTCGTCCGTAGCCTCTACTGCCCCCTGGTACCGCCAGTCCTTGCTGCGGAGTAATTACATCAGATCAGACGTTTGCCAAGCTGTAATTTTACTCCAATTTCTCTTCTGCACGACTAGAACATGATGGAGTAATTACGTGTTTTTTTTCCAGTTCGGCTTGGGAACACTGGGCTCTGTAAAGTAAAATTGCCCATTACAGATGAAGGGAACGTGTGTCATTATAACATTGTAAATGACTCTTAAAAGAATTATCGGGGTAATTTGGCAATTACAACCACCTGACCAGGATGGCGCTGGGTCCACACAAAGGCGCTGCCTTCATGGCCACTTAGTTTCATGTTTTCCAAAGTCACTTTGTCTCTTTCTTTTCCGCTACGTGGTTAAAGATATGATTCCGTTCATTGACTTCACTCCTAAGACTCCTTACCAACAGAACCAGTGTCCATGCCTGGAAATTTGTAAGCTCTCATGCAGTATGTGTGTGAGTGGCCGGCTGGGGGTAGTAGTTACAGTACTCACGGTTCTGAAGCTCCCTGGGCAGTGATGGTAAGGGCACACCTTTTCTTCCCTCTGGGGCACACTCTGGTTCTGGGGTTCTCCTGCCTGATGACTGTTGTGGTGCACTCGGTGTTGAGGGTTTTGAGGTGCAAGACAAGGTCCCTTAATGTAGGTGTCGGCGCAGTGTAGCAGCGCAGGAAATAATCTGGCCAAGTTAACAGCAAACCATTCTTTACTGAAGATTTAAAGGGCATCTGTCAGCAGTTTTGCACCTATGGCACTGGCTGACCTGTTACATGTGCACTTGGCAGCTGAAGGCACCTGTGTTGGTCCCATGTTCATATATGTCCACATTGGTGATAAAAATTAGCTTTTAATATATGCAAATGAGCCTCTAGGAGCAACGGGGGCATTGCATTTACACCTAGAGGCTCTGCTCTCTCTGCAGCTGCCGCGTCCTCTCCACTTTGATTGACAGGGCCAGACAGTGAAAACATCTTCAACCCTGGTAGACTAGGTCAAGCCTGGAGATACTACAAGTGTCAAGAGACCAGTAAATGGAAGGTCAGGCAGTCGAGGGTCAGAACCAATGTTGACAAGAGAGAGGTCAGGAAAATGCCAATAAACCAGGATAACACCATACAATCTGCAGACCACGTAGTTCAAATAGAGCGTTAACCAATCTGATTGACCACATTTGTCGAGCCTCTTGTTTGGTCTGCTGGTCAAGGCTCCTGATTGGCCGATCAGCCGGATCCTTGGACAGGACTAGCGATTGGTTGGGCAGCCATGCTTTCTGAGTACTCTTCGCCTGGGTGGACGCCGCCACGATGGCCAGCGTGACAACGTAATCTCAGCCCGCGTGAGATTCCGAGCCTGATATTCAAGCAAGATGACGATGGCCAGCCCGTTGCAAACAAAAAGAGGCAGTAAGTATGATTTATTTTTCATCACAAAGCAAATTTTTTTGTAAAATTTGCCAAAGCAGCTGAATTGAATTTTTCAAAACTTTGCATCTTTAATGGTAATTAATACCTTTTCCTAATTCACATATAACCTTTTAGTTCCTATCAATGACCGGTGGGTGCAGTGGTGAGAGCACAATATGTCATCAAAGTAGAAAAGACGGAAGGGTAGCAGCGTTGGACTAGCTCACCAGAGTACCACAGAATACTTCTGTGGGCCCAGAATCTTATTTGGAGCTGCCTTTGGATCCAACATCATGCCACTAGGGTCTTCTTTGAATTAAAATCTATTATACTTTCTTAGTGATAATTTCTTCTGGTAGGCCCAAGGTACCTCAGTCCAACCCTGGAGGGTAGGCTTCTCTAGTGGTATTAATCAGGGATGATATCTGTCCATAGATACTGTACATGGACAGTTTGAAAAAGTAGTAGACTTTTTGGATAGGTTACACAGAAAAAAATCAGATTGGGATCCCTGGCTGCAAAACACACCTCAGTCCAGAAGTGTATAAGGCCCAGCACCTATGAAAAAGCTGTAAAATATACAGGTAGTTATTGTGTTATAGAGGAGCAACTGAAAAGGAGAACTAGAGTCTCCAACTGAGGTTCCTTAATCCCACTAGGGAGATGATCCTAAGAGCCCTCCTTCTATCTATACAAGACTGAAATGGAGAACTAGAGTCTCCAACTGGGGTTCCTTAAGCCCACCAGGGAGATGATTCTGAGGGCCTTACCGCCATCTTTACAGAACTGAAATGGAAAACAAGAGTGTTGGATTGAGGTTCCTTGAGCCCACGCTGTATATGATTCTGAGGGCACTCCCACTATCTATAAAGAACTGAAATGGAGAACCAGAGTGTCAGACTGAGGTTCCTTATTCACTGAGTGAAGCTCTGACGCCGCACTTGATGTACTGCGCCTGCGCAGCCCTTGGACCGCACACCTAATTAATATTCACTTCACTGAGTCAGTGAAGCTCCGACGGGGCACTGCGCCTGCGCGGGATTACAGCCGCCGCCGGAGCTTCACTGACTCAGTGAAGTGAATATTAATTAGGTGTGCGGTCCAGGGCTGCGCAGGCGCAGTACATCAAGTGCGGCGTCGGAGCTTCACTCAGTGAAGTGAATATCAATTAGGTGGGCGGTCCCGGGCTCCAACGGAATCGCCGAGCCCGGGCTCCAGCAACCATGGGCAACTCCCCTTGGGCCCCTTAAGTAAGTGATTGACAGTAGATAAAAAAGGAGTTTATACCACAAATCTTCATCTGGGCCCATAACAATAACCATTTGGGGATCCTTATGATGAGTTAAATCCAGTGGTATAAATAACTTAATATGAAAATGTGGTGACAGAATCCCTTTAAGCCCACCAGGGAGAAGATTCTGAGATCCCTTACTCTATCTATACAGAACTGAAACGGAGAACTAGAGTGTCACATTGGGGTTTCTTGAGCCCACCAGGTGGGAGGGGGGTGTGGATTCTGAGAGCCTTTTCTCCATCTTTAAAAATGAAAAACAAGAGTGTTGGATTGAGGTTCCTTGATCCCACCCTGTAAATTATTCTGAGGGCCCTCCCACTATCTATACAGAACTGAAATGGAGACTGAGGTTCCTTGAGACCACCAGGGAGATGATTCTGAGGACCTTCCCTCCATTTTACAGAACTGAAATGGAAAACAAGAGTATTGGATTGAGGTTCCTTGATCCCACACTGAAGATGATTGTGAAGGGCCTCCCACTATCTATACAGAACTGAAATGGAGGACCAGAGTGTTGGATTGGGATTCCTTGAGCCCACCAGGGAGATGATTCTGAGCGCCCTTACTCTATCTATACAGAACTGAAATTGATAACCAGAGTGTTGGATTGAGGTTCCTTGGGGTCCCCCCTCTATCAATACAGAACTAAAAGGGAGAACCACAGTGTCACATTGGGGTTCATTGAGCCCACCAGGGAAATGATTCTGAGGGCCCTTACTCTATCTATACAGAACTGAAATAGATAACCAGAGTGTTGGATTGGGGTTCCTTGGGGGCCCCCCTCTATCTATACAGAACTGAGAGGGAGAACCACATTTTCACACTGGGGTTACTTGAGCCCACCAGGGAGATGATTTTGAGGCCCTTCCCCCCATCTACACAGAATATCTTTAGGGCCACTTATCCTTATCACAATCTCTTCTATTATCACTGAACACACAGGACATATAGTCAATAAGATCTAATAGGTCATTGGTATCATTCTAAATTAAATAAACCCTAATGGTAATCAATTGGCTCCAAAGTCAACCCTAAATGAGGTCTGTAGATGGACTTTTGGGCCCCACAAACTTCAGGGCTCAGATGTGTCCTTCCTTAGCTTTTCTCTTGGCTCGACTTATTCAAAGCAGTGTGATGCAAAGTAACTGCCTTTGAATTTAAAAAAAATGTTTGTGCTACTTTGTAGGACGTTGTAAGCAACATAAAGTTTTTTTTTTTTTTTTTTTAGATAATACGATAGATAAGGTCTACAATGCTGGCCGCATTCAGAGGACTGGAAAGTGATGAACAAAGGAGAAAAGTCTGTATATTTGTTGCTTGTTTTTCTTTTATTTCATGCCTAGAGTCCTTTAGAGTTCCTTTAACCTTTTAGTTTAAAGCAGAAGAAGAAGGGGTTTTGGCACCCAAGGCAAAAACTGTTGTTCTGCACCCGTGCCTTGAGGCAACGTGGTCTCTATAGACTTAGATCACAAGATGGTACGAGCATTCAACATCTATATTGTCAGACTCGGTAAGTTCTGATGGAACTAAATCCTTTCCGACAGATCTGAAGATGGGAAGAAGCTGTGAATTCTCCTTTCTGTGTGATAAGCGGAAGGAGGACACAAAGAAATGGTTTCTGTAAAGATGCAACCAAGTCACAAACAGCACGTGAACTATTAACATGACCGTCCTGACAAGCTCACTACTAGTGGGTAAGTCTCTGGATGGTGCGGTAAAGAGGCAGACATGCGGCAGTGAACTTGAATAAACTTAATTCCATCAGGGGCACAAGGCTTGATGGTTACAGACACAATAGGTTCAAGGCTTTGAAGTTCCAGATTCTACTAAAGGTGAACTAAACCTTTGCTGAAGCCATGAAGGTGCAGCAGCACTTCTCAGCTCTGCTTGGCAACCTAAACCTTTCAGCAAAGGTTTAGGTCCCACAGAGGCACAGAAGCTTAATTGCTACTATTGGCAACAGAACAGCTTAGCGTGACTCACTGGCCACGTCCGTCCTGGAGAGGACACATGGCATATTGGTTGCAGTCTCTTAGTCAACCCACAGTAAAGGTACTGTCCAGGAAGCAGTCCAGAACTGGTTGCAATGCCTCTAAGACACATGAGCCTCAAGCAAGGCAGCAACTGATCTTGCAGACCAGGCTGATGAGAGAGGAGCTAACTTTAATAATAATAACCCATAATAATAAGCCTCACCAGATACACTGAATTCTACTGCTCCACATACAGTATTAACGCCTACAAGGCAACTCCATATTGTATATATCCAGAGGCGTAGCTAGAGGTTCAAGCACAGCGGGGGGGGGGGGGGGAGCATACTTGAGTGGGCCCCCTCCTTAGTAGCTTCCCAAATGCACGTTTCCAACTTCACAGGCACATACTACTAGTTGTGGTTATAATATTGTATTAGAAAGATGACTATATAAACTGCAAGATCGTCTATGCTGTTAAGTACAGTACAATAGACTTTCTACATACCCTAGTCTAAATACTCTACCACATAATGCAGTAAAATATAGAACTAATAGGAGTAAAAAACAAGGGGACTCCAATGTTAAAGGAAACCTGTTCCGAGTTTTTACATCACTAAACTAACAACCCCCTGCCCCCATCAGACCTCAGATCAGCGTAATGTGCCCCCATCAGACCTCAGATCAGTGTATTGTGCCCCCATCAGACCTCAGATCAGCGTATTGTGCCCCCATCAGACCTCAGATCAGCAGAATGTGCTCCCATCAGACCTCAGATAGGCGTATTGTGCCCCCATCAGACCTCAGATCATCAGAATGTGCCCCTATCAGACCTCAGATCAGCCCACTGTGCCCCATCAGACCTCAGATCAACGTATTGTGCCCCCATCAGGCCTCAGATCAGTAGAATGTGCCCCCATCAGACCTCAGATCATCAGAATGTGCCCCCATCAGACATCAGATCAGTGTATTGTGCCCCCATCAGACCTTAGATCAGCAGAATGTGCCCCATCAGACCTCAGATCAGTGTATTGTGCCCCCATCAAACCTCAGATCAGCGTATTGTGCCCCCATCAGACCTCAGATCAGTGTATTGTGCCCTCATCAGACCCCAGATCATCAGAATGTGCCCTCATCAGACCTCAGATCATCAGAATGTGCCCTCATCAGACCTCAGATCATCAGAATGTGCCCCCATCAGACCTCAGATCATCAGAATGTGCCCCCATCAGACCTCAGATCAGCAGAATGTGTCCCCATCAGACCTCAGATCATCAGAATGTGCCCCCATCAGACCTCAGATCAGCAGAATGTGTCCCCATCAGACCTCAGATCAACAGAATGTGCCCCCATCAGACCTCAGATCAGCTTCATGTGCCCCCATCAGGCCTCAAATCAGCGTGTTGTGCCCCTATCAGACCTCAGATCAGCGTATTGTGCCCCCATCAGACCTTAGATCAGCAGAATGTGCCCCATCAGACCTCAGATTAGCGTATTGTGCCCCCATCAGACCTCAGATCAGTGTATTGTGCCACCCATCAGACCTCAGATTAGCGTATTGTGCCCCATCAGACCTCGGATCAGCGTATTGTGCCTCATCAGACCTCAGATCAGCGTATTGTGCCCCCATCAGACCTCAGATCAGCATATTGTGCCCCCATCAGACCTCAGATCAGCATATTGTGCCCCCATCAGACCTCAGATCAGCGTATTGTGCCCCCATCAAACCTCAGATCAGCATATTGTGCCCCCATCAGACCTCAGATCAGCGTATTGTGCCCCCATCAGACCTAAGATCAGCGTATTGTGCCCCATCAGACCTCAGATCATGGTATTGTGCTCCCATCAGACCTCAGATCAGCAGAATGTGCCCCCATCAGACCTCAGATCAGCGTATTGTGCTCCCATCAGACCTCAGATCAGCAGAATGTGCCCCATCAGACCTCAGATCAGCAGAATGTGCCCCCACATACTCTACCACATAATGCAGTAAAATATAGAACTAATAGGAGTAAAAAACAAGGGGATACCAATGTTAAAGGAAACCTGATCCGAGTTTTTACATCACTAAACTAACAAACCCCTGCCCCATCAGACCTCAGATCAGCGTATTGTGCCCCCATCAGACCTCACATCAGCGTATTGTGCCCCCATCAGACCTCAGATCAGCAGAATTTGCCCCCTTCAGACCTCAGATCAGCATATTATTGATTATGGAAGCGCTCACTTGTATTCGCCTGACTGTAAGGCCATCCCTGCTGGGCCCCCCAGAGGCACTGGGCCCGGAGCCGACGCCCCCCCCTTCCCCCCCCCCCCCCCGGTAGCTACGCCTCTGTATATATCTGATTCTTCCCTCAACAAAGCCATGAGGAGCCACCATCTGGTGAGGACCCATACACCTGTCACCGGCATCAGTGCAGCCCAAGTGCCTGCATGCAATATTACATGAAACACATCCATTAGCAATCTATGGCCATGTCTACATCTTCTCTGGCTGTGTCCACTACTTCTATGACCGTGTCCACTTCTTCTATGACCGTGTCCACTACTTCTATGACCGTGACTACTACTTCTATGACTGTGTCCACTTCTTCTATGACCATGTCTTGTACTTCTATGACTGTGTCCACTACTTCTATGACCCTTTCCACTACTTCTATGACCGTGTCCACTACTTCTATGACTGTGTCCACTACTTCTATGACCGTTTCCACTACTTCTATGACCGTGTCCACTACTTCTATGACCGTGACTACTACTTCTATGACTGTGTCTACTTCTTCTATGACCGTGTCTTGTACTTCTATGACTGTGTCCACTACTTCTATGACTGTGTCCACTACTTCTATGACCGTGTCCACTACTTCTATGACCGTGTCCACTTCTTCTATGACCGTTTCCACTACTTCTATGACCGTGTCCACTACTTCTATGACCGTGACTACTACTTCTATGACTGTGTCCACTACTTCTATGACCGTGTCCACTACTTCTATGACCGTGTCCACTTCTTCTATGACCGTTTCCACTACTTCTATGACCGTGTCCACTACTTCTATGACCGTGACTACTACTTCTATGACTGTGTCCACTACTTCTATGACCGTGTCTTGTACTTCTATGACTGTGTCCACTACTTCTATGACCGTTTCCACTACTTCTATGACCGTGTCCACTACTTCTATGACCGTGACTACTACTTCTATGACTGTGTCCACTACTTCTATGACCGTGTCCACTACTTCTATGACCGTGTCCACTTCTTCTATGACCGTTTCCACTACTTCTATGACCGTGTCCACTACTTCTATGACCGTGACTACTACTTCTATGACTGTGTCCACTACTTCTATGACCGTGTCCACTTCTTCTATGACTGTGTCCACTACTTCTATGACTGTGTCCACTACTTCTATGACTGTGTCCACTACTTCTATGAAGGTGTCTTCTACTTCTATTACTGTGTCCACTACTTCTATGACCGTGTCTTCTACTTCTATTACTGTGTCCACTACTTCTATGACCGTGTCTTCTACTTCTATGACTGTGTCTACTTCTTCTATGACCGTGTCCACTTCTTCTATGACCGTGTCTTCTACTTCTATGACTGTGTCCACTACTTCTATGACCGTGTCTTCTACTTCTATGACTGTGTCTACTTCTTCTATGACCGTGTCCACTTCTTCTATGACCGTGTCTTCTACTTCTATGACTGTGTCCACTTCTTCTATGACCGTGTCTTCTACTTCTATGACTGTGTCCACTACTTCTATGACCGTGTCTTCTACTTCTATGACTGTGTCCACTACTTCTACGGCTGTGCCTACATCTTCTTTGTGTCCTCCTATTCTATGATAGTGTCTGTGACTTTGTTGATCCCTTTTATCTGTATGGAAAGAGGAGAGAGCACACACATTATTAGGACCAAGAAGAGTTGACACCCTATAAACAAAGGGCTGTTCACGTTCTGTTGCTGTTTTGAACTTAACATTAATCCTACTGCTGCACGCCGCCCCTCCAGCCGGGGTACATGCTGGAGCTATCAGTGAATGAGCCTTTATACAGGAAAAGGAAAAAGGGTTGTATGTGAAGCTCCAGGGAGAGGAACTCCAAACTGACCTGAAGAAAACTTTACTAGATGCACAGACAATGCGTTTTGGGGTTGTACTAACCCTTTGTCAGGTAAATAACACAGGTAATGGTATTTCTTACTGGAATAAGTATTAAATTCAACCTCGAAACGCATCTGTGAACCTAATAAACTTTTATTCACTTCAGTTTGAAGTTCTACCCAGAGCCCTTTACCTTCTGTTGTATGAAGGCTCATCCATCCCTTTAGTGGCAGCTTCTGCTTGACCAACAGTCCAAGATAAAATACAACTTCTCTATTAATGAATCAATTTAAAAATCATCAGAACAGCAGGAAAAAAATATGCAACAGGGAATCCTCCACTCGCCGCTCTCATGGTTTTTAATGTCATTCATTAATAAAGAAGAATTTAATCTTGGCCGGCTGGTCGAGAGGAACCACTTTTCAGCATCAGGAGTCCTGCTGTAGACACGCATCTCATATTAGTAGGTGAGCTGGCTTACTCCATCCCTTCTATCACTACCCGCCATTTCTAACACATTATCCACCACTTCTATGACTCCATCCACTTAGTCCTTAGTCCTCTCTTTCTCCATCACTAAATCCAACATTTCTAATACGTAGTCTTCCACGTCTATGACTACATCCACCATTTCTAATACTTCCATTTCTTTTAGTCCTCCTCTTCTAGGACCCCATTCGCTATTTTTATTAATTAGTCCCCCCTTCTATAACTCCATCAACAATTTCTAATATTTAGTCCTCCCCTTCTATGACTCCATCCACCATTTCTATTACTTAGTCCTCCCCTTCTATGACTCCATCCACCATTTCTATTACTTAGTCCTCCCCTTCTATGACTCCATCCACCATTTCTATACTAGTCCTCCCCTTCTATGACTCATCCACCATTCCTATTACTAGTCCTCCCCTTCTATGACTCCATCCACCATTCCTATTACTTAGTCCTCCCCCCTTCTATGACTTCCCAATCCCACCTTTTCTATTACTTACTCCTCCCCTTCTATGACTCCATCCACCATTTCTATTACTTAGTCCTCCCCTTCTATGACTCCAGCCACCTTTTCTATTACTTAATCCTCCCCTTCTATGACTCCATCCACCATTCCTATTACTTACTCCTCCCCTTCTATGACTCCATCCACCATTTCTATTACTTAGTCCTCCCCTTCTATGACTCCATCCGCCATTTCTATTACTTAGTCCATTCCTTCTATGACTCCATCCACCATTCCTATTACTTAGTCCATTCCTTCTATGACTCCATCCACCATTTCTATTACTTAGTCCTCCCCTTCTATGACTCCATCCACCATTTCTATTACTTAGTCCTCCCCTTCTATGACTCCATCCACCATTCCTATTACTTACTCCTCCCCTTCTATGACTCCATCCACCATTTCTATTACTTAGTCCTCCCCTTCTATGACTCCAGCCACCTTTTCTATTACTAATCCTCCCTTCTATGACTCCATCCACCATTCCTAATTACTTAGTCTCCCCTTCTATGACTCCATCCGCCATTTCTATTACTTAGTCCTCCCCTTCTATGACTCCATCCACCATTTCTATTACTTAGTATTACCTTCTATGACTCCATCCACCCATTTCTCATTACTTATCCTCCCCTTCTATGACTCCATCCACCATTCCTATTACTTAGTCCTCCCCTTTCTATGACTCCATCCACCATTTCTATTACTAGTCCTCCCCTTCTATGACTCCATCCGCGCATTTCTATTACTTAGTCCTCCCCTTCTATGACTCCATCGCCATTTCTATTACTTAGTTCCTCCCCTTCTATGACTCCATCCACCATTTCTATTACTTAGTCCTCCCCTTCTATGACTCCATCCACCATTTCTATTACTTAGTCCTCCCCTCTATGACTCCATCCACCATTCCTATTACTTAGTCCTCCCCTTCTATGACTCCAGCCCTACCTTTTCTATTACTTAATCCTTCCCCTTCTATGACTCCATCCACCATTCCTATTACTTGAGTCCTCCCCTTCTATGACTCCATCCACCATTTCTATTACTCAGTCCTCCCTTCTATGACTCCATCCACCATTTCTATTACTTAGTATTACCCTTCTATGACTCCATCCACCATTTCTATTACTTAGTATTACCCTTCTATGACTCCATCCACCATTTCTATTACTTAGTCCTCCCCTTCTATGACTCCATCCCACCATTCCTATTACTTAGTCCTCCCCTTCTATGACTCCATCCACCATTTCTATTACTTAGTCCTCCCCTTCTATGACTCCATCCACATTTCTATTACTTAGTCCTCCCCTTCTATGACTCCATCCACCATTTCTACTACTTAGTCCTCCCCTTCTATGACTCCATCCACCATTTCTATTACTTAGTATTACCCTTCTATGACTCCATCCACCATTTCTATTACTTAGTCCTCCCCTTCTATGACTCCATCCACCATTTCTATTACTTAGTCCTCCCCTTCTATGACTCCATCCACCATTTCTACTACTTAGTCCTCCCCTTCTATGACTCCATCCACCATTTCTATTACTTAGTATTACCCTTCTATGACTCCATCCACCATTTCTATTACTTAGTCCTCCCCTTCTATGACTCCATCCACCATTTCTATTACTTAGTCCTCCCCTTCTATGACTCCATCCACCATTTCTATTACTTAGTCCTCCCCTTCTATGACTCCATCCACCATTTCTATTACTTAGTATTACCCTTCTATGACTCCATCCACCATTTCTATTACTTAGTCCTCCCCTTCTATGACTCCATCCGCCATTTCTATTACTTAGTCCTCCCCTTCTATGACTCCATCCACCATTTCCAATACTTAGTCCTCCCCTTCTATGACTCCATCCACCATTTCCAATACTTAGTCCACCCCTTCTATGACCCCATCCAACATTTCTGTTACTTACTGTAGTCCTCTGCAGCTGTGAGCGAATCTGGAAAAAATCAGTATTTCTGGTCATATTTTGTTTTATGTTACTTTTATACATTTTAGCCCTGGATTCAGCTTTGTGTAGCCTCTACCTCGTGTCCTCAATCCAATTTTGTTTTCGACAACAGGCTTTGACTTATTCCTAACCTCTATGAAAACACCATGTACCATGAAGATGGGGTGATGGGTGTCAGCAGTCCTCACTTTTAATCCTCACATAAAACCATAATAAACCCCGAGCTTCGTCCTCAAAACTTTACAGAGATAATTGCAATGGTGTCGGTGCCTCCTTTAGCCATTCAATCCCATTCAATGTATTTATCCCCTTGTAATATTTTTGAAACTTTACAAGATAATTATAACCTTTTCTAATTGCTGGGATTTCCGCCTGCCTATAAAACGTCTCCGGAGCTGTCATTACACAAATGTTTGCTTCAGTTGATAATTAATAGCCCTAAAATCTTCACGTCTCTTTTTTGAAAAGTTAGCAGAATGATGAAGCCATTTAATGTCATTTACTCCGGAGCACCTCGTATTGAAGGGTTCATGTTTAAACCTCATGAATATGGATTTTTGGAGCGGCCCATATCATTATTCCAGGCAGCTTCTTTTTGGTACAGGGAATTTTAATGATGTATCTGGTACAGTATAAGGTCAGGCGCAACGCGATGATTCTGCATTTAAAGACCTTGTACACTTTGCTGGGTTTATAACTTGGCAAACTAACTAGAAACATGAATCCTGCACCAAGTACGAGGTATAAAAAAAATCTGACATTCTGGACGGATTTCAGTGTCATCAGGAACAAAAACTAACGAAGGGAAAAAAGTAATTAAAAGAGATTCCAGTCACAATGGATAATGACAGAAATGGCACAGTAAGACAATTCTAATCATGCTACATAGTGAAGACAGGTTACACATATGGCCATTCATAATCCATGCATTACATAGATGGTCATTCATGGTCCATAATATACATAGATGGTCATTGATAGTCCATGCATTACATAGATGGTCATTCATGGTCCATGCATTACATAGATGGTCATTTATAGTCATGCATTACACAGATGGTCATTCATGGTCCATTCATTACATTGATGGTCATTCATGGTCCATGTTATACATAGATGGTCATTCATGGTCCATGTTATACATAGATGGTCATTCATGGTCCATGCATTACATAAATGGTCATTCATGGTCAATGTTATACATAAATGGTCATTCATGGTCCATAATATACATAGATGGTCATTGATAGTCCATGCATTATATAGATGGTCATTGATAGTCCATGGATTACATAGATGGTCATTTATAGTCCATGCATTACATAGATGGTCATTGATAGTCCATGGATTACATAGATGGTCATTGATAGTCCATGGATTACATAGATAGTCATTGATAGTCCATGGATTACATAGATGGTCATTGATAGTCCATGGATTACATAGATGGTCATTGATAGTCCATGGATTACATAGATGGTCATTGATAGTCAATGGATCACATAGATGGTCATTAAAAGTCCATGCATTACATAGATGGTCATTCATAGTCCATGCATTACATAGATGGTCATTGATAGTCCATGGATTACATAGATGGTCATTAAAAGTCCATGCATTACATAGATGGTCATTCATAGTCCATGCATTACATAGATGGTCATTGATAGTCCATGGATTACATAGATGGTCATTCATGGTCAATACATTATATAGATGGTCATTGATAGTCCATGCATTATATAGATGGTCATTCATAGTCCATGCATTACAAAGATGGCCATTCATGGTCCATGCATTACATAGATGGTCATTGATAGTCCATGCATTACATAGATGGTCATTGATAGTCCATGCATTACATAGATGGTCATTGATAGTCCATGGATTACATAGATGGTCATTGATAGTCCATGCATTACATAGATGGTCATTCATAGTCCATGCATTACAAAGATGGCCATTCATGGTCCATGCATTACACAGATGGTCATTCATAGTCCATGCATTACATAGATGGCCATTGATAGTCCATGCATTATATAGATGGTCATTGATAGTCCATGGATTACATAGATGGTCATTTATAGTCCATGCATTACATAGATGGTCATTGATAGTCCATGGATTACATAGATGGTCATTGATAGTCCATGGATTACATAGATAGTCATTGATAGTCCATGGATTACATAGATGGTCATTGATAGTCCATGGATTACATAGATGGTCATTGATAGTCCATGGATTACATAGATGGTCATTGATAGTCAATGGATCACATAGATGGTCATTAAAAGTCCATGCATTACATAGATGGTCATTCATAGTCCATGCATTACATAGATGGTCATTGATAGTCCATGGATTACATAGATGGTCATTAAAAGTCCATGCATTACATAGATGGTCATTCATAGTCCATGCATTACATAGATGGTCATTGATAGTCCATGGATTACATAGATGGTCATTCATGGTCAATACATTATATAGATGGTCATTGATAGTCCATGCATTATATAGATGGTCATTCATAGTCCATGCATTACAAAGATGGCCATTCATGGTCCATGCATTACATAGATGGTCATTGATAGTCCATGCATTACATAGATGGTCATTGATAGTCCATGCATTACATAGATGGTCATTGATAGTCCATGGATTACATAGATGGTCATTGATAGTCCATGCATTACATAGATGGTCATTCATAGTCCATGCATTACAAAGATGGCCATTCATGGTCCATGCATTACACAGATGGTCATTCATAGTCCATGCATTACATAGATGGCCATTTATCAGGCTGAGGTCAGGCCGGGCAGCCGACAAAAGAACAAAGTCAGGAAAAGAAGAGACTAGAAACATTGTAGCTTAGGAACCAAATAGACACCATGCCTCAGAACCAAAGTGAAGTGGGAATGACCCTTAAAAAGTTTAAGACACACATTGTTTTAGAGGTTGTATCGTAAGCAGTTGCACCAAGCCCTGGTTCCTGAGGGGGCCCAAAGGCTCTTCTACAGCATGGTATGGCACATACAGTAGTAGGTGAGAGTTTCATACAGATTTTCTTCAGAAGATTCACCTTTCGTCCTTGGATCTGCCCTGATGGACTAGAGATCAGGAGACAATGTGCTGGTCTTTTCCTTACTTTAAGCCTTATTGCTCACTGCGTCCCATAAGTTGGTGAATGACTTCAGCTATAAAGAGCAGAACGAAGGCGCATTGTACGAGAAGTAAATAGGGTCGAGCAGAGTACACAGTATCAATAATGACCCCCAAGGAGATGTAAAGGACGGAGTGACAGTCAAATATGTGGAGTCATCTCTCTTATTTCGTTTCATTGAAAGGGAGCAGTTCAAGGCTATCTAACAAATAGAATCCATTGGACAGTCTGGCAAAGGAATCAATACGTCTTTCATCCGCCGAGACTTTAAAGGGTCTGAACTGACTCTTTAATTAAAGCCATTTCATCAAAGTTCTGCCGAGAAGTCACATGTCTGCGAAATAAAGACGGGGATCGAACTGAGAAGGTGAAGAAATCCTGAGTCCGTCGACCTTGGTGACGCGGTTACATAAAGAGGTTCCTCCCCTTTCAACTGTATTTCTTTCTGTTTCTCTGTTGATCTCTGTGACCCCTACATGTTTTATGGTTATTCGACCCCAACATTCACTGGCGTTTTGGGACCAACTATATTTCGGATCTCTCAAAAGGAAAGGAAAGAGTCAATGGTTCAGTGGTTTTTATAGGGAAGCAAAGGAGAAAGCGACATTATGGTCACCACAATGCAGATATTTTGGCAGGCGGCATATTTGGTTTTGCGAAAGGAATAGTAAAGGTGCAGGATTGGGTGTCATGAGTCTTATTGAGATATTGTGAACCCTCGGGGCGGAGACAATGGATTTGGCTTAGGGATATTTGAGGGAGTGGTTTCACCATTTAACCTCTGTAGTCGTAATCAGGTGGAACAAGGATCAAGCCAGGCAGTTTACAGTCAGCAATGAGAGGCAAGCAGAGATCAGGGCAGGCAGTGCACAGTCAGCATTAGGAGGCAGGCAGAGATCAGGGCAGGCAGTGTACAGTCAGCATTAAGAGGCAGGCAGAGATCAGGGCAGGCAGTGTACAGTCAGCAATGAGAGGCAGGCATATATCAGGGCAGGCAGTTTACAGTCAGCAATGAGAGGCAGGCAGAGATCAGGGCAGGCAGGGCAAGACATTTCTCACAGATATCCATAAAAAGTCTGGTTTACAGTTTGCCACAAGCCCCTGGGAGACACCAAACATGTGGAAGAAGGGGCTCTGCTCAGAGGAAACCAAAATCCAACTTTTTGGAAACAATGCAAAATGATTTGTTTGGTGTAAAAGCAACACAGCTCATCCCCCTGAACACACCATCCCCACTGTCAGACATGGTGGGGGCAGCATCATGGTTTGGGCTTTTCATCAGCAGGGACAGGGAAGATGATGGATGGAGCCAAATACAGGACCATTCTGGATGAAAAGACCTGAGACTAGGACAGAGATTTATCTTCCAACAAGACAATGATCCCAAACAGAAAGCAAAATCTACAATGGAATGGTTCAAAAATAAAGGTATCCAGGTCTTAGAATGGCCGAGTCACAGTCCAGACCTGAATCCAATGGAGAAGATGTGGAAAGAGCTGAAAACTGCTGTTCACAAACGTCTCCATCCAACCTCAAAGAGGAAGAACGGGCAAGAATTTCATCTCTAGATGTGAAAACTGATAGAGACATCCCCCAAGAGACCGCAGCTGGAATCAAAGTATTAATGCAAGGGGGACAAATAATTTTGCACGCCCCACTTTTCAGTTTTATTATAACAAAAAAAGTTTAAATGATCCAATAAATTTCGTTCCACTTCACAATTGTGACCACTTGTTGTTGATTCTTCACCAAAAATGTAAAATGTTATATCTTTTTGTTTGAAGCCTGAAATGTGGCAAAAGGTTGAAAAGTTCCAGGGGGCCGAATACTTTCGCAAGGCACTGTAGATAGATAGATAGATAGATAGATAGATAGATAGATAGATAGATAGATAGATATGATAAAATGAATACAGAGCAGCAGAGTTCTCTCCTCTCACCAAGCCCATGCTTCAGCAGAAACGCGTCAGTCTCTTCTCATCGTGAGCTGCTGGGAACTTTGCTATAAACAGTCCATTAATCTGCACTTGTTTCTTAATGAATCAATGAAAACCACAACTTGTTTCCGAACCTGTTACTTAGTGAAAGGCATTTAACAAACAGGTGGCAACAATGTTGCTGTTCTCATTCAGTGTAGGATGAAGGCGGTGGGTGCTGGTGGATGGTGTGAAGCTTGCAGTTCGCACCTTTCCTTAATCATCCTGTTGGTTACAAAAGAAAATCCAGATACAATTCCAGAAGCCAAAAACATACAACAAGCTGATGGCTGCCGCGTGCAGCGTCGACTTCTGAACATTTCCTGGGTAATATCTGCAGAGACGTTTCAAAGCTGCAAATATTTTTCACTTTACTACTGTAGAAGCTCCTACACACACGGCCTTCCCGGAGCCATAACTTTTTTACTTTTCCATTTCCATAGCCGTATGTGAGCTCATCTTTGTGGAACAAGTTGCACTTTCTTACAGCACCATTTAATAATACATATAATATAGTGGGAAGCAGAAAAACATTTCAAATCTGGTGGAATTGGGGGAAAAAAAACTGCCATTGTTTTATGGGTTGTGTTAGGCTACTTTCAGATCCGGCAGGAAAATGCATCTGTTCAGGGGCGTAGCTAGAACTGACTGGGCCCCACAGCAAATTTTTTTGTGGTCCCCGCCCCCCATCCCCGCAACTTAATGTACATACTCATATATACGTTCACCACATGCATAGATGCACTCATACACACACTCACCACTTACATGGACGCACTCATACACACACTCACCACTTACATGGACGCACTCATACACACACTCACCACTTACATGGACGAACTCATACACACACTCACCACTTACATGGACGCACTCATACACACACTCACCACTTACATGGACGAACTCATACACACACTCACCACTTACATGGACGCACTCATACACACACTCACCACTTACATGGACGCACTCATACACACACTCACCACTTATATGCACGCACTCATACACACACTCACCACTTACATGGATGCACTCAGACATGTGCTCACAGCTTAAATGGACCCACCCATACGCACCTAAGGGGATGGGGCTTGAACCCATTACATTCTACTATTGGCTGGCAGCAGATGTCATAGTAAGCTACCAGCCAATAGAAAACAGAGAGCAGTACTGGGAGGTGTTGTGAGAGCGGCCACAGGATGAGGAGACAGCATGGCGAAGGAGAAGACAGCATGGAGGAGCAGGAGATGGCATGGAGGAGGAGACAGCATGGAGGAGGAGGAGGACACTGCATGGAAGAGGAGACAGCATGGAGGAGGAGGAGACAGCATGGAGGAGGAGACAACATGGAGGAGGAGACTGCATGAAAGAGGAGACAGCATGGAGGAGGAGGAGATGGCATGGAGGAGAAGGAGATGGCATGAAGGAGGAGGAGATGGCATGGAGGAGGAGGAGATGGCATGGAGGAGCAGACGGCATGGATGAGGAGACAGCATGGAGAAGCAGACAGCATGGAGGAGGAGGAGACAGCATGGAGGAGGAGGAGACGGCATGGAGGAGGAGGAGACAACATGGAGGAGGAGTAGACGGCATGGAGGAGGAGGAGACGGCATGGAGGAGGAGGAGACAGCATGGAGGAGGAGGAGATGGCATGAAGGAGGAGGAGATGGCATGGAGGAGGAGGAGATGGCATGGAGGAGGAGGAGATGGCATGGAGGAGCAGACGGCATGGATGAGGAGACAGCATGGAGAAGCAGACAGCATGTAGGAGAAGACAGCATGGAGGAGGAGAGGGCATGGACGAGGAGACACATGAGGAGGAGTACTGTGCCTGCTCCTCACTGAGTGAGGACCTTCAGTGGTAGGAGCTTCAGCGCTGCTGCTGTAAGTGACATCTGCTATAAAGTACAGCACAGCAGTACATAGGGGAAGCCTGTAGATATAATAAAACATTCAGTACTGCTTTAGGGCCTCTTCTGAGTTGGGGCCTCAAAGCAGTCGTATCCCCTGCTTCCCTGATAACTACGCCACTGCTTCCGTTTGAATAATATAGCCGGCTGTATCCATTCAGTACAGATCCCATTGGATTATATCAAAAATAAACATGCCGCATCCGGCATCAAATACCATAGTAAGTCAATGGGCGCCGCATCCGTTTTTTTCAGACACAAAAAAAAAAAAACGGATCAGGCACCATTGACTTACATGGTTTTTTATGCCGGATCTAGCATGTTCAGTTTCCTATGCCACGCTGCTTGTAGCGGTTTTGTGTGCATCATGGGAACACAACAAAGCGGAACGGAATGTATTCTGGCGCACTCCATTCTATTCTGAACCTAAATGGGGACAAAACTAATGCATTTATTTGTAGTTCCTCTAGGGGACTTTAACATTTGTCTGATTGCTTATTCCATAGACTGTAATAATTTAAAATTGCAGCCTATTGGAGAATCAATGCCAAAGGCAGAGCTTGATAGGAGGCTCAGAAGACGAGCAGAAGCACTGTGTGTGAAGTTCTGAGACTCTGAGACCTGTGTTGTTGAAATTGGGGTGTAATTGTTCTGGGAATCCATATTACACATGATGGATACTGCAGGGTAAGTGCAGGGCTAGTAATTAATCAGGCAGGCAGAGAGACAGGGAGAGAGACAGGGAGAGAGACAGGGACAAAGACCAGCTGCAGGGCCACAGAGTGAAGTGAAAAATGTCTGGAATGGATAAGCAAAAGGGGTCCAGTTCCAGCCAGACATCGAGCTCTAAAAAAAAGAAGGTGGCACAGGGCAGAAGTGCCAAAGGACCTGTAGCCGGAGCTTCTACTTGTAGTATTCGCAATACTTGGCCGGTGTTCCACCGGGTTAACCCACCAAGGCACAAAACTGTAGTGGAGGAGAAAGTGGATGAGGTAGTCGACATCTCAGTCTCAGCCGGATGATCCGCTGTCATCTGCTGATACAGTATCCATATGTAGCCAGGGGTCAGACTCAGAGCGTTCCTCCTGCTCCACCATTCCTCTCCAGCAAAGCCCGTCATATTCGTATGCAATTTGTACGCTTATGTGTACGTGTTCACAGAAGTTGCATACCTTTTAAAACTGAACGTTTGTTATTAGTGCGCAAATGTTCGCAAAACATCACATAATAACGTATGATTTGTACACAGCTTCAACAAATAGATTCGCAAAATATACAAATCTTATTAAAAGCTTGACGAATATTCGGTGAAGCGAATTTTGGATGATTTGCTCATCTCTAATAGATATATAGATAGATGAATAGATGATAGATAGATAGATAGATAGATAGATAGATAGATAGATATATGATAGAGATAGATAGGAGATAGATATATGATAGAGATAGATAATGTAAAAAATGCAGCACACTCTCAATAGAAAAAATAAAACAAAATTGAAGGAAAAAATATTTTATTCATCAATGTTATCGTAACGTTTTAGCTCAACAATAGGGTCTTTCTGAAACAATTTCCTGAGAAAGGCTCTATTGTTCATCTGAAAAGTCACAATCACATGGGCAAACAAAAGACCTTTTTCTTCAAATTTTCTATTTTGAATGCCTTTTTACATTTTTATTTTTATTTTTTTTATTTTATTTATTGGGAAATAGCATAGTCCCCCGTTGTGTGGCTTTGTGTTTTACTTTTTCCGGTGCTGCCATTTTTGTTCTAGATAGATAGATAGGTAGATAGAAGAAAAGCAAGGCAGCACACCGGTCTTCCGTGAAAAAAGTGGATCTTTATTTCATCAAAAAGCGCAATGTTTCAACTGCTCACTGCAGTCTTTGTCAGTCTTTGCAGTGAGCAGTTGAAATGTTGCGCTTTTTGATGTAATAAAGATCCACTTTTTTCACGGAAGACCGGTGTGCTGCCTTGCTTTTCTTCTTCTACATGGTGAGGATTCTACTGTCCGGAGTCTTTCAGGGATAAGCACCCGGCATAAAGTGCTGCTCAACATTGTTTTCTGCTTGATAGATAGATAGATAGATAGATAGATAGATAGATATGAGATAGATAGATAGATAGATAGATAGATAGATAGATAGATAGATAGATAGATAGATACAAAACAATAGGGAAATAGCAGCACTCCGTGCCGGGTGCAAAACTCCTCTAGGACCCCGGAAACAAAGTCCACATCAAAGTAGCAAAAAGGTTGAGGCAGCACTCCGGTCTTTAGTGAAGATAAAGTGGATTTATTACACCCAATTGTAACGTTTCAGCTCTTCCATAGAGCCTTTGTCAAGCAAGTGAAATCAGTGCCAAACAAGTATATATATATACAGGTGTGATACAGCTCATAATTAGACATAATTGTATACAATTAATAAAGTGATTACAACATAACAAAAAAGTAATGTCTTTAAAATACAATAATCGAATGTGCATGATCATGTAATACATAAGTGATCTTTATATCAGTGCAGGATTCCCAATCAAAATCCATGATTGTGCAGAAAATATATAAAATATCATGATTATACTCCAAGAATCATCTGTGCAATAAAAGCTATAAACAAAAGGCGCCATGAAGTGCTCACCTAACAATCTCCCCCATGCGGCTAGTGCTGCGTGTCACAGAGGATCAGCGCATGCCCAAACATCCTCCCACGCTCCCATAGTATCTGAGAGCGTAAGGTTCAGTGCGCATGCGCAGTCCTCCGCTCGACCGCCTCACAGGATATGGAGAACACGGGTTCAAAAGGGGATACTGCGCATGTCATGAGTAATGGCCCGTTGCCATGGAAATTGTAAACAAGAAATACTGTGCGTACTAAGCAGTTAGGGATATTGGATCCGATCGGGGCACCATGGTGTTCCGAGGCCCGCATCACATTCCCGCTATTCAGCACAAAGATCAGGAGCAATGGTGTTAGAATAAGGGGTACAAGAACCAATTGTCAACCGGGACCCCCCAGGGTTAACCGAGAGGTCACCGATAACCATTAGAGGGTCGAGCATCCACAACCCCCATGTCCCTGTCCCCAAAACACCAATCCAGTGCCATCATATAGACGGTCTTAAAGTATCAAATTATCCTTAAAGCGCAGATATATATTCAGTCCGTGTCTCCAAGGTAAACCATATGCCAAGGGGTCCATTGTCAGGTGACATCTTCATGGTCGCAAAGACTAGTAAAATTCTTAAAGATGCTTGAGTCTAAAAAAATTAAGAAAAACATTAGTTTAGGCGCCAATTATGCTTTTCTAACACTCAGGAGTGACGGACTCGCAAATAACAGGTAAGTGAGCTATGTCACCCGGAACTCCACATTTAACCCCTTAGGTTTAAGGGACTGCAATTGAAAAATCCAGAAAAGCTCACGTTTTTTTAAAAGAGCTGTCCTGTCACCACCCCGTCTAGGCATTGCTACTTGATCAATGATACGAAAACGCAGGTCTTTCTCACTATGACCTGCTTCAGAGAAGTGTTTTGACACCGGGAGATCCAACCTCTTTTTTCTAATAGTGTAGCGATGATGATTAAGTCTCGTTTTGGCGTTCCAAGTCGACTCCCCCACATAGAGGAGACGGCATGGGCACTCCAAAAGATAGACTACATATGCAGAGTCGCAAGTGAGAAATTGTCTTATTTTGTAACACTCACCCGTTACTGGGTGATCAAATTTCTCGCTCTTTAACATGAGGTTACAATTAACACAGTTACGGTAAGGATAACATCCTACTTTTTTTGAGCCCGAAAAATGATCTAACTGACTGTTTATTTGAGCCTATGTCCGCCTGAACTAAATTATCAAGCAGATTTTGCGTGCGGCGGTACGCCGAGACGACTTACGCTCTCAGATACTATGGGAGCGTGGGAGGATGTTTGGGCATGCGCTGATCCTCTGTGACACGCAGCACTAGCCGCATGGGGGAGATTGTTAGGTGAGCACTTCATGGCGTCTTTTGTTTATAGCTTTTATTGCACAGATGATTCTTGGAGTATAATCATGATATTTTATATATTTTCTGCACAATCATGGATTTTGATTGGGAATCCTGCACTGATATAAAGATCACTTATGTATTACATGATCATGCACATTCGATTATTGTATTTTAAAGACATTACTTTTTTGTTATGTTGTAATCACTTTATTAATTGTATACAATTATGTCTAATTATGAGCTGTATCACACCTGTATATATATACTTGTTTTGCACTGATTTCACTTGCTTGACAAAGGCTCTATGGAAGAACTGAAACGTTACAATTGGGTGTAACTACTATACTGCCCCTACACCATGGACTATTATACCCTAATACTGCCACTACACCATGAACTATTATACCCTATACTGCCACTACATCATGGACTATTATATCTCTATACTGCCCCTACACATTGAACTATTATACCCCTATACTGCTACTACATCATGGACTATTATACCTCTATACTGACCCTACACCATGAACTATTATACTCCTATACTGCCACTACATCATGGACTATTATACCCCTATAACTTCCCCTACACCATGGACTATTATACCCCTGTACTGCCCCTACACCATGGACTATTATACCCCTATACTGCCCCTACACCATGGGACTATTATACCCCTATACTGCCCCTACCACATGGACTATTATACCCCTATACTGCCCCTATCACCACAGACTATTATACCCCTATACTGCCCTTACACTATGGACTATTATGCCCCTATACTGCCCCTACACCATGGACTATTATACCCCTATACTGCCCCTACACCATGGACTATTATACCCTTATACTGCCACTACACCATGAACTATTATACTCCTATACTGCCACTACATCATGGACTATTATACCTCTATACTGACCCTACATCATGGACTATTATACCTCCTATACTGCTCCTCCCCTTTAACCCAACATCCAACCCCCTAATTCCCACATCAACCCCCCTCCGCAATACCTATTATTTTTTTTGCTTTGGCAATGCTAAATGTTTTACTTGGATGTGCCAATAAAGCTTTATTGAACTGAATTGATTGATAGATAAGATAGATAGATAGATAGATAATAGATAGATGTGATAGATAATAGATAGATGATAGATAGATCTCTATATAATGATTTCTTCCCCTTATAACAGTCAGTTTTCGCCCTTTGGCGGTTTAGGCTCGCCCCCGGCACTTTGTCACTTTCTCGCTACATTCTCTCTAATACAATCAATATTTTGGTTATTTTATCAGTTTTCCCTTCTGGACTATAAAAATAAATTTGATGGAAGATCATTCGGCGCGGCAGCGATAGCGTTGCTTAGCAACAGCAGTACATAGAGGAGGGAGCGGCATTAGATACATTAGATACAATAGTTACTGCAGGTAGAACAATGTCTATCGCCGGCGATCGCTCCCAACATCCATCACATTTTATGTCTAATCCCACAAAGTGTTTCCTCTGCAGAATATGTAATAACATCTGAGAAAAGAGGGAGCGCTAAACACTGAAGGTGAATGCACATTACTGATGCAGCAGAGCTGAGCCGCACCTGTTCATTACTGCTGAGTTTGTCATTGTGTGCTGTGCAGTAATGTATTCCCAGCGTTATTACATAGGACTGCAGGAAAGCCTACATCAGCTTAAGGGCTCATGCACACGACCGTATGTATTTTGCCATCCACAAAAAATACGGATGACGTCCATGTGCATTTGATATTTTGCGGAACAGAATAGCTGGCCCCTAATAGAACTGTCCTATCCTTCTCCGTAATGCGGACAATAATAGGACATGTTCTATAAGACATACGGACATACGGAAACGGAATGCACACGGAGCAACTTCTGTTTTTTTTGCGGGCCCATTGAAAAAATGAATGGTCCGTCATACAGTCTGCAAAAAAACCCGGAACAGACGCGGAAAGAAAATACGTTCATGTGCATGAGGCCTATTAGTCAGGGCTCATACACACAAATGTATTTTCTTTCCGTGTCTGTTCCGTTTTTTTTGCAGACTGTATGCAGGACCATTCATTTCAATGGCCCCGCAAAAAAACGGAAGTTGCTCCATGTGCATTCCGTTTCCGTATGTCCTATAGAACCTGTTCTACTATTGTCCGCATTACGGACAAGGATAGGAATGTTCTACTAGGGGCCGGCTGTTCCGTTCTGCAAAATACGGAATGCACACAGACCTCATCCGAATTTTTTGCGGATCCATGTTTTGCGGACAGGAAAATTCATACAGCCATTGTTTCGTTTCTGTGTCCGTTACATTTTTTCCGGTCAGTATGCGGAACCATTCACTTCAATGGGGCCACCAAAAAAACGGAAATGACTCAGCGTGAATTCCGTTTTCGTGTTTCTGTTCCGCAAATGAGTACAACATGTCCAATTGTTGTCCGCTTTACAGATTGGACTGTTCTATTAGGGGCCGGCTGTTCTGTTCCGCAAAGTACGGAATGCACACGGACGTCATCCGTATTTTTTGCGCATCCTCCTTTTGCGGACCACAAAGTACATACGTATGTGTGCATGAGCCCTTAGTCAAATTGTAGCAAACTGCAAGAGACAGCATTGCAAGTTACCTGCACTGCCAAATCTTATAAATACTTTCAAGATCAGGCAATTTTCCATTTTCGTTTTTTACTCCCAGCCTTCCCAAAGCCATAACTTTTTCATTTTTCCATGCACGTATAGGCTTGTTTTTTGTGGGACAAGTTGCACTTTCTAATAGCGCCATTTACAGTTGTATACAATGTAGGGGGAAGCAGGAACATTATTTCAAATGGGATGGAATTATTTTAAAAAATACAAATCTGCTACAGTTTTATGGGTTTTGTTTCCTATGCGGTTCATTCAAAAACGTCATTTTTTATGCTGTTTCCGTACATAGTTAATATGTATTGACTCCGCGTGACTTTGTCTTGCCCGAAGTTGCGCGAGACGTCAGTGAATGACTTCAGTATTCCTATCTGCGTATTCAAAAACATTTTAAAATAGGAGTCCGAAGTGACTAACCGATTGGTTGCTATGGGCAACTAAACCAGTTCTACTTTACACCAGTTTGATAAATCTCCCCGTAAGTCTTTGAGCTCGATTTGCTCAAGCCTAATTACAACGATATCACATATCTAATTTTTTTGTGTGTGTGTTTTAATACTGAAAACAAAAGAAAATCTTTAGAAAATTTTTTCTTTGCATCTCTATATTATAACCCCCTTACCTTTTTTACTTTTAGGTGTACAGAGCTGTGTGAAGGATAATGTTTCTGGCAGGGTAAGCTGTACTTTTCAATGATACTATTTTGGGGTATGTGTGACTTTGTGATTATTTTTTTGTTCAATTTTTGTTGGAAGATGAAAAAAGCCAAAAATGGCCACTCGTCCATTTTGCCTTTTTTAATTTTGCAGCTTGCCGTACGGGATAAATATTTTTAGATTTTTATAGTTCAGGGGTTTTCACAGGCGGTGATATCCACTGTTTATTTTTTTTTACTTATTTTTTTTTTATTATTTAAATTTTTGGTGAAAAGTGGGGATTTTAATTTGTATATTTTTAAATATTTTTAAAAATATTTTTAAAAACATTTTTCTTTTCTTATTTTTGAAACCTTTTAATAGGAAGCTATAACAAGCAATCATTAGATTGCTTTTCTTAGAGAACCCAGTGCATTAGCATTGGAGTCTATTAGAATTACGCTAATTTCCTATTGAGCTCTGCCACAGGCAAGGGCTCCATAGGAACTAATGTGCAGCAGCCTCGTGTCACTCAGGAGGACTGCGGCTGCTACACACTATATCTGGCTCCACTGATGCTTGGAGTATGTGTTTCCGTTTATTATCTCCATAGATGCCGTGGTCACATTTGACCATGGCAATGAAGGGTTAAATGCATCCGATCAATGTTATCTTATATCGCATACATTAGCCCGGGGTGCTTGCTATGGCTCCTGCTGCACTTGGGAGCCGGGCCATATTTAAAGTCTCGCCCAGCAGTGATCCCAGGGACGTCACCAGCTCTGAATGCTGGCCTAGGGCACTGCTAAAACCCCCGCCCATTAGTGCCGGTGACATCATTGGGCTAACTGCTTAGCGCATGCCTCCACTTAGCTTACCCGAGAGCCCAGTACGTCACCGGACCTCCAGAAAATTCCCTTGCCCACGAGATTCAGCACAGGGCTAGGGGGAGCACCAGAGAATGAAAATCTTAGATGGTCCATTCATTCATGATGAATCAGTGCAGATCGTGTTGTGTCCAGGTTCAGGTCTGAACTTGGACAATCCCTTTAACCCCTTCCTGACCATGGCGCTGCTCCTGAGGAGAGCAGGCGTCATGGCCGCAGGTGAACTGCTGATTCATACAGCAGTCACCCGCGGCTCATGTCCATGACCGGCAGTAATGCCGATTGCGGCCATTTAACCCCTCGGATGCCGCAGTCAATCCTGACCACGGCACCTGAAGGCGGCAAACACCGGAAGCGTGCGCTTACGGTGTTGCTCCAGCTCCTCCGTGCGGCGATCAGAGGAGCTGGAGCATGCCTGCAGCAAGCCCCTGTCATAGTGAATGTCAGGAGGCTGCTGCATAGGCTTTCCTTCTGTGTAATAGGGCTCCTTAGGAAAGCAGTAAAATCCTCAGAGACTCCATTGCTAATGCATTGGAGTCTATGATATAAGCAATCAGATGAAAAAGTGTAAAAGAAATTAAATAAAGTTTTTACAAAAACTAAAAATAAAAAAAACGTAAAAGTTCAAATCACCCTCCTTTCCCGAAAATAAAAATAAAGTTATTAAAAAAATAAAAAAAATACACATCATGGGTATCGCCATGTGCAAAAACGCCCATATTATGAAAAATTTCTTTCCCATACGGAAAACAGCGAAACGGAAAAAAAGCGTCAAAATGGCCGATTCACCATTTTTTGTCACTTTTTTGTCTAAAAAATTAAATAAAAAGCAATCAAAAAGTCCTACACACCCCAGAATGGTATCAATAAAAAGTTCAGATCGCCCCGCAAAAAATGAGCCCCCATACAGCTCCGTACACATAAATACCAAAAAATTATAGGGGTCAAAATATAAAAATAAAAAATTTCCAACTTTATAATTATTTTATCACTATCATAACGCAGGAAAAACTATACATATTAGGTATCGCCGGATTTGTACTGACCAGTAGATTGACAGTAACTGCTCAGTTTTAATGAACATCGAACGCTAAATAAAAAACCCATAAAACTGTGATGAAATTGTGTTTTTTTTTTTTTTGCAATTTCACCCAATTTGGGTTTTTTTCCCACTTGCCACTACATCGTATGCAATATTGAATGGTGGCGTTGTGAAAGTACAACTTGTCCCGCAAAAAACAAACCATCATACAGCTATGGGAACAGAAAAATAAAAAAGTTATGGTTGTGTGAAGGCAGGGAGCGCAAAACGAAAACGGGAAAAACCTCTGGGGTAGAAAGGGTTAAGAGTGCGGGAGTGACAAACCGTAAAATGGAAAAGCCGAACCAGGACGGCACAAAAATAAATAAATAAATGAAACTGCAACAAAACAAAGACAGGAAAAATGCCACTAAAACTGCAGAAAAAACGGCACTAAATACCTGTGTTTTCAGTCTTTTTACCACAGATTTTGTTTACGTTGCGGCACCACAAATCCACACAGAACATTTCGGTTACGTGGATAGGGGCTGTGAAGAGCCATTCTTACATGCATGGATTCGATGAGGATTTCAATGCCTCTCATCAGACCGGTGTGAACAGACCCTTATGGTAATGTTTTTATTTGTGATTTTTTTTCGACCTGTCGCTGCTCCGCTGTCGTTATGATGTTGATTACCGCTGAATGACAAGACATGAATCACTCCGCTCCATATAATTATCATGGCGGGAGCCGGACCTCCACCATTAACCTTCCTGTAATTAGCCCTATTCTATTTACCAGTTATAACCATTAGCCTCCATTTACAGTCACACTGGCGCGATCCGATCGTCCGGCGTCATCCGCAGTAAGGCGACTATTTAACTCTGTATGTGGTGACCTCTTCTATTTTAGGACTGTGAAAGAAATGTTCAAATGTAATTAAAAACAATGGAATTTAAATCAAATCCTTTAATGATGAGGAGTGCGGTTTAACCTCTTGTGCACCATGACATAGACATTAGGCCTGGGGCTCCAGGGTGGTTGTGGGTAATAACACTGCTAATGGTTTAGGGTAGGTTAAAGGGTAACACTTTATATTTCTGCTGGTTTAGCGAAGTGAAGGGGTTAATAGCATTATACATGGTGACCTGGGTGAGGGAAGGAGTTAAATGCTTGTGTAATCTAATTGTATTTCATTTGATTAATTTGGTTAACATTACGAATCATTCCATAATATATCTTTATAGGGGCAGGGGCTTCATTTATTTATTTATTTTTTAATTACAAAGCGCCAAATCCCCTACTGTACATAGTCATACAATTATGTTGGTCAGCACCCACCACTAGGGGGCTCTCATTGTATAAGGATTTACACCACTAGGAGGAGCTCACTCTACAGGGAGATTTCTAGGCACTACTAGAGAGAGCTATCTATACAGTCACCACTAGGGGGAGCTCACTGTATAACGATTTATAAAGTCACCATTAGGGGGAGCTCACAGTAAACAGCTTTTACAGCCGCTATTAGGGGGAGTTTACTGCATATGTATTTATACAGTCACCACTAGGGGGAGCTCATTGTATAACGATTTATAAAGTCACCATTAGGGGGAGCTCACAGTAAACAGCTTTTACAGCCGCTATTAGGGGGAGTTTACTGCGTATGTATTTATACAGTCACCACTAGGGGAGCTCACTGTATAACGATTTATAAAGTCACCATTAGGGGGAGCTCACAGTAAACAGCTTTACAGCCGCTATTAGGGGGAGTTTACTGCATATGTATTTATACAGTCACCACTAGGGGGAGCTCACTGTATAACGATTTATAAAGTCACCATTAGGGGGAGCTCACAGTAAACATCTTTTACAGCCGCTATTAGGGGGAGTTTACTGCATATGTATTTATACAGTCACCACTAGGGGGAGCTCACTGTATAACGATTTATAAAGTCACCATTAGGGGGAGCTCACAGTAAACAGCTTTTACAGCTGCTATTAGGGGGAGTTTACTGCGTAAGGATTTATACAGTCACCGCTCGGGAGTGTACAATAAAGCGGTTAATAAAGCCACTACTAGGGGAAGCTTATTGCATATGGATTCATACAGTCACCACTAGGGGGAGCTCACTACATAAAGATTTATACAGTCCCCACTAGGGGGAGCTCAGATGGGGCAATTGCCCCCTTCGCCCCCTTTCTCACTAAATCCACCGCTGGGTAGAGCAGCATACAGATTTATATAGCTTCCTTTGATTCAAATACTAACTAGGAGCTCCCCCTAGTGGTGACTGCAAACAGTAAGAATTGTATCATATACTATATCTCCATAGAGGGGTTTTTGGGCACTAGGACCCCCTAAGCCTTTATTGTGCTTTTTTTTTAAAAAAAAATTTCAGTGGGGGGTTGATATAAAGTACAAGAGAATTATAACTTTTGGCTTTAAAAAAAAGCTCTCCACACTCTGTTCTACGTGCTCCATAAATCCCTTCCTATCTCCTCAGCGCTGATTGATGGCCGTCCTACACATCGCTTCCCCATCGATCTGTGTCTTGGTGTTTTATGGCCACTGGAGTTTGAAGATCAAGCCTGTTTGACAGGAGATTGATCCCTCACATCTTACGGAGTAATCGCTTCCTGGAGGATAAACTTATCGGCAAGAGTGAGGACGCCGGCACTCGCCTGCGTGGTCTCATGTGTTTACCGCGCCTGAGTGGAATTTTGCTTACAAGATGCTTCCACTTTTGTTCTGCATGATATCTCCTGCTCAGTGATCTACAAAATAAATGTCAGCACTATTATATTATGAGATTAGATTGTGCTCCTGCCTGGTTGGGGAATTTGCAAAGCGAAGTGAAATGGCAAAAAAACATAAAGTTCTGCAGCAGCTTTACGTTATTTACAGAGGTTTGAATAAAGAGCAAATGATGGATAATGACCCAAAAATATTCTGCATTTCACAAACATGTAACCAACTTGGGCGACTGAACTATTTAAAGGACCCATTCGATTTTACAAAAATATCATTAAAAGTTTTTTTCAAACTTTCTAATCGAGTTTGTGTTTCAATTCCTCACTATTGGTTGCTGTCAATGAATGTCAACAAAAGGAAATCCATCCTGACTTACAGAGATACAATGTATCAGTTTGGAATTCAGAGGATTGTTCGATATGTTGTGGACTCTATAGTGGGAAGACCAGTTTTGTAGTCTGCAGGGTATGCAACTTCTTGAACCCAACTGTGACAAAAAGTTGCACGCCCTCGATACTTTCTGAGAAGATGACATATCGAGGTGGGGGGAGGGGCACGCTTCGTTATAAATATAGCTCATCATCCTGCAGCTCAAGGGATGTTGTAGACCAGCATAAAATGGTGCTACAAGGAGAACCTTTGCAATATTAGGGTTTATGCACAGTGCTATATGTATTTTGTGGTCCACAAAACACGAATCTGCAAAAAATACGGATGACGTCATTGTGCAGTCCATATTTTGCGGAATGGAACAGCCGGCCCCTAATAGAACAGTCCTATCCTTGTCCGTAATGGGAAAATTATAGAACATGTTTTTTTTTTTTTATTGTAGAACAGACATATGGCACATGGAGTAACTTCCGTTTTTTTTTTGCGGAACCATTGAAATGAATGGTTACGCATATGGTCCACAAAAAAACGGAACAGACAAGGAAAGAAAATACGTTCATGTTCATGAGCCCTTAGGTACGTAGTTTTAATGTTGCTGATCATTAATTGTTGTTTTATTATACTCGTCCCTCAATGATTGGTCAGAGTGCTGATGATGTTCTCTGCCTGATCATAGAGATAACTGTGCAGTCCTACAGTAGCTGCACTGTTCTCTCTATCCCCTCTCTGCAGACATCTCTGTTATCAGTAAAGGGACAGAATTGGAAGCTGAGCAATGTGTTCATCTTCCTGCAATGGAAGGTAATGTTAGAGAGCAGCATGGAGTAATATGAGAAAGGGGGGCATGGGGAGCAGTCTGTGTGAGGTTAAAGAGGGGCATGGGGAGCAACATGTGAGAGAGTGGATGGGAGCAGTTTATGTTAAAAAAAGGGTAATACTGAGCACTCTTAAGGCTCATGCACACGGCCGTTGCCTGCATACTGCGGGTCCGCAATACATGGGCACCGGCCTTGTGCAGCCCGCATCACTGATCGTGGATCCATTCACTTGAATGTGTCCACAATCCCAATGATGTGGAACGGAGGCACGGATCGGAATACCACGGAAGCACTACGGTGTGCCTCCGTGGTGTTTCTGGCCGTGCCTCCGCACAGCAAAAAAGTAGTGTATGCCCTACTTTTTTGCGGTGCAGACTGTGGGATGCGGATTGTGGACCCTATTCAAGTGCCACTGTCAGTGCCCGTGCATTGTGGACTGCAAATTGCAGTCCATGAGTCCTTAGAGAGAAGGAGCATGAGGAGCAGTCTGTGTAACAGAGAGGGGGACAGTAGGGAGAAGTCTGGGAGTGGAGCATGGAGCATAGTCTTTTTTTGGAGCGGTGTCCATTCTGTTTACGGTCTTCCTGTACAGGGAAAATGATGGAACCTGAAGGTGTAACCCACAGAACACCAGACACACCAGATAAAGCCTTTCTCTGCTTTAGGGCTCATTTAGACGGCAGCATGTTTTGTTCCGCACTCGTTCCGCATTTTTGCAGAACGGGTGTGGACACATTCATTTTAATGGGACCGCAAAAGAGGCGAACCGCACACCGTGTGCTGTCCGCATCCGTTGTTCCGTTTCGCAGCCCCACAAAAAATATAGAGCATGTCCTATTCTTGTCTGCAATTACGGACAAGAATATGCATTTTCTATGAGAGTGGTGGCCATGTGCAGTCTGCAAATTGCGCAACGCACAAGGGCTAGTATCCGTGTTTTGCGGATCCCCAAAAAACCCATACGGTCGTCTGAATGAGCCTTAGGCAGAGACGTTTGGCCTTTTCTTCCCATATTTTACCAGTAATACTGATTTTAACCCCTTCCCTGCCATAGACCACCAGGGATACTGACATTAACCCCTTCACTGCCCTAGACTACCAGGGATGAGGTAATTAACCCCAGAGGCATAGCTAAAGGCTCACAAGCCCTGGTGCAAGAGTTACGCTTCCCTTCCCTCTGTCCTTCCCTCAGTGTTTTGTGACAAAGGGAAGGAGTAGCCTTTCTACTGCCTGGGGGAAAAAATTTAAATGGTCCCCCAAGCCAAATTCTTAAAGGGGTTCTCCAAGTTATATATATTGATGACCTATGCTCAGGATAGGTCATCAATATCAGATCGGCTGGGGTCCAACACCCAGCACCCCTCCCGATCAGCTGTTTGAAGAGGAAGCGCGCGCCGTATTAGCGCTGCCTCCTCTTCACTGTTTACATGCTGGCCGTAATGGGGGTAGTGGTGAGTAGGTGTAATTACACCTAACTGCCCCATTCATTTCAATGGGAAGGATCGTTCCCATACAATTCTATGGGAGCGATCCGTCCCATTGAAATGAATGGGGCGGTGAGGTGTAATTACACCTACTCACCACTACCCCGTGTCGGCCAGCATGTAAACAATGAAGAGGAGGCAGCGCTGATACGGCGCGCGCTTCCTCTTCAAACAGCTGATCGGCGGGGGTGCCGGGTGTAGGACCCCCGCCGATCTGATATTGATGACCTATCCTGAGGATAGGTCATCAATATGTATAACTCGGAAAACCCCTTTAACTAAACCCCTTCCCTCCTGTTAGAGACATACTTGGAAAACATTACATACAAAGCTGCAAGACATACAGGAGAATACAGAACACATACTTCTGACATCCAGTCACATTTCCTCTGAAGTAGACTTTCTCTTTCTTCATCTTCTCCTTTCAGACCAGACCACCATGATGACTTCTTTCAGCCGTCTCTTGTCTATGCAGAGTTTGACAAAAAAAATTTCTTAGTTTACTACTTTTCCATCATCCTCCAACCTTCTGAACATCCCATACTGCCACTCCCAATACTGTGCCCGCTGTGCTCCCCAATACTATACTGCAGAAACAGTCCCCCTGAAAATACTGTTACCACACAGATAGCACCCCCATCAATAATTATTGGCACAAAGTGCCCTAAAAATAACCATACCCAGCAAATAGTGTCCCTGACACTAATAGTGTAAGCATAATGTCCCTGTCAGGACCGGCAGTCATTGCACCCGTTCTGCTGGTCCTGTCTCTGACTCTGGTGGCGAGGTGGTTGCCCGTGGTCAGGCTTCGTCCGCCAGCGGTCTCTGGCTGTGGATGCGCGTCCCAGGCAGGGGACGTGGCTGGTGCGCACTCTCGCTTGCGGCCTGTTACTGGTCGCCGGAAAACGCGAGCAATATAGTGTCTGTTTATTTTCTGTTAATTTGGTATCTCACAAGTTAAGTTTTTGTTCCTTGCTTTCTCCTCCCAGTCAGCTGGTTGGGTGGGGTCTGCTAGGTATTTAAGGCCCTCTAATGTTTACCTAGCTGCCAGTGTTTGGAGTTTCCTTGCTACTACCTGGTTTGCTATTTTTGCTCTGCAGTTTAGACTCTTGTTGTTCTTTGACTCTTGGCGTGTTTTTGACTTCTCTTTGCTTGCTGATTTTGTTCCTGACGTACTCTCCTGGTTTTGACGCGGCTACCTGACTACCCATTTGATTCTTGTTTGTCTGTCTTGTTTGTCTTCCCTTCCCCTGCACTTTTTCTAGTGTATTTCAAGTCTTCTGGTTGTCGACTCAGGGGTTAGCCTGAGTGGGCAATAGGCAGGGAAATGGGTTGGGGTTAAGCTTAGGGATCACTTACCCCTATCTGTGTATCCCAGCCCTGACAGTCCCCTAAATATAATTGTGCTAAGCTGATACTGTGCCAAGGTGCCCCCCACAGTAATAGTGCTCCCCAAAGACCCACCGATAGAAATGAATATCTGTCAAATTGCATAGTGTTGACAGTTCCCCAATAGCTATAATGCTCCCCTTGTGCCCATACTAGTAATCATGTTCCCCATAGTCCCCCAGTAGTAATAATTCTTCTTATAATATATGCCAGTAGTAAAATACTCCCTTATAATGAGCACCAGTACAAAAATACCCCCTTATCTTTCAGATCAGACCCTTATGTCAGACCTCAATTCAGACCCCCCCATATCAGACCTCAGAACAGACTCCCATATCAGATCCTCAGATCAGACCCCCATGTCAGATGCTCAGATCGGACCCCCTTCAGACCTCAAATCAGACCCCATATCAGACCTCAAATCAGACCCCCATATGAGATCTCAAATCAGACCCCCATATCACACCTCAGATGAGACCCCCATATCAGATCCTTAGATCAAACCCCATATCAGATCTCAAATCAGACCCCATATCACACTTCAGATCAGACCCCATATCAGATCTCAAATCAGACCCCATATCACACTTCAGATCAGACCCCCATATCAGATCTCAAATCAGACCCCATGTCAGATCCTCAGATCAGACCCCCATACCAGATCTAAAATCAGACCCCCATGTCAGATCCTGAGATCAGACCCCATATCGGATCCTCATATCCCAGTAATCCATAATGGAAGTGCTCACGTATTGCATCTTATAAATAGAAAAATACAGTAATTGGCAGTGCATTCATGTGGGCCCCCCTGGCTAAGTGGCCTGGTCACAATTGCGACCACTGCAACCCCTATAGCTATGCCACTGGTTAACCCCGTTACTGCCATAGATCACAAGAGATGCAAAGATTTACCTCTTTACTACCCTAGACCACTAGGGTTGTAGACATTATCACCTTCACTGCCCTGGGCCCCCAACTTACCATAGACATCAGGGAGTTTATCCTAAACCCATTAACTATGATAGATAGTGATGACACATTATTCAGCTGTATACAGCAATATTTATTGGTTGCTGCTGTATCCATTACCCAATTTAGAAGGAACGGCACCCAGGTCCCTCTCTTCCCCACTCTCTGACGACAGAGGGATATTGCCACCAGTCCCCCTATAGCTACACCCTGTCTCCACCTTGATGTATAAAGAAAAGTTGAAAATATGTTTTATATATATATATATGTGGATCTGAATGTTTCCTCTTTTTACTTCTCGGCTCTGCACTCAGCCTCCCTTCTGCTCGCAAGAATTGCCCTATTTATAACTAGGTTAATATTGCATCGCATAATTTTCCATATTCCCGTTGCATCTCCCACCAGACAATCCAAGAAGTGAAACAATTTATTTATTTAGTTGCCTTATTTATTCATTTTATTAAGTAAAAAACAAAAAATATAAAGTTTGTCAGAAACAATAAAAAAATAAACATCATGGACATCGCTGCATGTGAAAATGCCAGTACTATTAAAATATAAAAATAATTATATTATATTTATATTTTAATTATTTCATACGACAAACAAAAAAAAAGTCAAAATGGCGGATTTGCCGTGCTTTTTTGGTCACTTCAACTCCCAAAAAAAATTAACTAAAACGTGATCAAAAAGTTACACACCCCAAAATTGTATCAATAAAAAGAGCAGATTTTCCCGCAAAAATGAGCCCTAACAAAAAAGTTATGGGGGTCAGAATATGATGATTCAAAGAAAAAAAATATTATTATAATTATAATTATTAATTAATTAATTATTATTATTATTGTTATTTATTTTTTTTTTTGCAGCATTAAAACACAACAAACACTATACATACTGTATGTGGTATTTTTGTAACTGTACATACCCAGATAAAGAAGGGAACAGCTCAGTTTTACCGCATAAGGCACACTGTAAAAAAAAAAAAAAACAACAACAACACATAAAACTGTGTCATAATTGAGTTTTGTTAATAATTTAACCCCATTTGGATTTTTTCCCATGCTTCCCACTACATTGTATGCAACCATAAATGATGCCATTAGAAAGAGCAACTTTTCCTGCAAAAAAACATGTAAATGGAAAAATAAAAATGTTAAGGCTTTGAGAAGGCTGGGAGTAAAAAATTAAAATTAAAAAAAAAAAATGGAAAATTGACGGGTCTCAAAGGGGTTAACAATGTGACTTATAATAAAGCAGTCAATGGATACAAAATAACATATCCTCTTCATGTGAATTCATATCACCATCCACATCCCATCTGGTTGAAACAGAGCCATATACTGTATGTGTTGATCATTCGTTTTCTTCTAGGAGCAGTAAGATGGTTCTCCATCCT
>ONZH01029987.1:0-41749 GCA_900303285.1 Rhinella marina
GTATAACCTGGGTATCTCCTGTATATAGTTATATATGTACAGCTGGTATAAGTTATACATCTTCCTGTATATAGTGTATGGACATGCTGGTATAACCTGGGTATCTCTGTATATATTATATATGTACAGCTGGTATAAGTTATACATCTTCTGTATATATGATATGGACATGCTGGTATAACCTGGGTATCTCCTGTATATATTATATATGTACAGCTGGTATAAGTTATACATCTTCTTGTATATAGTGATATGGACATGCTGGTATAACCTGGGTATTCCTGTTATAATATATATGTACAGCTGGTATAAGTATATATCTTCTTGTATATAGTGATATGGAGCATGCTGGTATAACCTGGGTATCTCCTGTATATAATTATATATGTACAGCTGTATAAGTTAACATCTTCTTGTATATAGTGATATGGAGCATGCTGGTATAACCTGGGTATCTCCTGTATATAATTATATATGTACAGCTGGTATAAGTTATACATCTTCCTGTATATAGTGATATGGAGCATGCTGGTATAACTGGGTATCTCCTGTAATATAATATATATGTACAGCTGGTATAAGTTATACATCTTCCTGTATATAGTGATATGGAGCATGCTGGTATAACCTGGGCTCCCTGTAATATTATATGTACAGCTGGTATGTTATACATCTTCTGTATATAGTGATATGGACATGCTGGTATAACCGGGTATCTCCTGTATATAATTATATATGTACAGCTGGTATAAGTTATACATCTTCTTGTATATAGTGATATGGACCATGCTGGATAACTGGGCATCTCCGTATATAATATATATGTACAGCTGGTATAAGTTACATCTTCTTGTATATAGTGATATGGACATGCTGGTATAACCTGGGTATCTCTGTATATAATTATATATGTACAGCTGGTATAAGTTATACATCTTCTTGTATATAGTGATATGGACATGCTGGTATAACCTGGTATCTCCTGTATATAATTATATATGTACAGCTGGTATAAGTTATACATCTTCTTGTATATAGTGATATGGAGCATGCTGGTAATAAACCTGGGTATCTCCTGTATATAATTATATATGTACACGCTGGTATAAGTTATACATCTTCTTGTATATAGTGATATGGAGCCATGCTGGTATAACCTGGGTATCTCCTGTATATAATTATATATGTACAGCTGGTATAAGTTATACATCTTTCTTGTATATAGTGATATGGAAGCATGCTGGTATAACTGGGTATCTCCTGTATATAATTATATATGTACAGCTGGTATAAGTTATACATCTTCTTGTATATAGTGATATGGAGCATGCTGGTATAACCTGGGCATCTCCTGTATATAATTATATATGTACAGCTGGTATAAGTTATCATCTTTCTTGTATATAGTGATATGGACATGCTGGTATAAACCTGGGTATCTCCTGTATATAATTATATATGTACAGCTGGTATAAGTTATACATCTTCTTGTATATAGTGATATGGAGCATGCTGGTATAACCTGGGTATCTCCTGTATATAATTATATATGTACAGCTGGTATAAGTTATACATCTTCTTGTATATAGTGATATGGAGCATGCTGGTATAACCTGGGTATCTCCTGTATATAATTAATATATGTACAGCTGGTATAAGTTATACATCTTCTGTATATAGTGATATGGAGCATGCTGGTATAACCTGGGTATCTCCTGTATATAATTATATATGTACAGCTGGTATAAGTTATACATCTTCTTGTATATAGTGATATGGAGCATGCTGGTATAACCTGGGTATCTCCTGTATATAATTATATATGTACAGCTGGTATAAGTTATACATCTTCTTGTATATAGTGATATGGAGCATGCTGGTATAACCTGGGTATCTCCTGTAATATAATTATATATGTACAGCTGGTATAAGTTATACATCTTCTGTATATAGTGATATGGAGCATGCTGGTATATACCTGGGTATCTCCTGTATATAATTATATATGTACAGCTGGTATAAGTTATACATCTTCTTGTATATAGTGATATGGAGCATGCTGGTATAACCTGGGTATCTCCTGTATATAATTATATATGTACAGCTGGTATAAGTTATACATCTTCTGTATATAGTGATATGGAGCATGCCTGGTATACCTGGGTATCTCCCTGTATATAATTATATATGTACAGCTGGTATAAGTTATACATCTTCTTGTATATAGTGATATGGAGCATGCTGGTATACCTGGGTATCTCCTGTATATAATTATATATGTACAGCTGGTATAAGTTATACATCTTCTTGTATATAGTGATATGGAGCATGCTGGTATACCTGGGTATCTCCTGTATATAATTATATATGTACAGCTGGTATAAGTTATACATCTTCTTGTATATAGTGATATGGAGCATGCTGGTATATTACCTTGGGTATCTCCTGTATATAATTATATATGTACAGCTGGTATATAAGTTATACATCTTCTTGTATATAGTGATATGGAACATGCTGGTATAACCTGGGTATCTCTGTATATAATTATATATGTACAGCTGGTATAAGTTATACATCTTCTTGTATATAGTGATATGAGCCATGCTGGTATAACCTGGGTATCTCCTGTATATAATTATATATGTACAGCTGGTATAAGTTATACATCTTCTTGTATATAGCTGATATGGAGCATGCTGGGTATAACCTGGGTATCTCCCTGTATATAATTATATATGTACAGCTGGTATACAGTTATACATCTTCTTGTATATAGTGATATGGAACCATGCTGGTATAACCTGGGTATCTCCTGTATATAATTATATACGGTCCAGCTGGTATAAGTTATACATCTTCTTGTACATAGTGATATGCGAGCATGCTGTATAACCTGGGTATCTCCTGTATATAAATTATATGATGTACAGCTGGTATAAGTTATACATCTTCTTGTATATAGTGATATGGAGCATGCATGGTATAACCCGGGTATCTCCTGTATATAATTATATATGTACAGCTGGTATAAGTTATACATCTTCTTGTATATAGTGATATGGAGCATGCTGGTATAACCTGGGTATCTGCTGTATATAATTATATATGTACAGCTGGTATAAGTTATACATCTTCTTGTATACAGTGATATGGACCATGCTGATATAACCTGGGTATCTCCTGTATATAATTATATATGTACAGCTGGTATACGTTATACATCTTCTTGTATGTAGTGATATGGAGCATGCTGGTATAACCTGGGTATCTCCTGTATATAATTATATACGTACAGCTTGTATAAGTTATACATCTTCTTGTATACAGTGATATGGACCATGCTGATATAACCTGGGTATCTCCTGTATATAATTATATATGTACAGCTGGTATACGTTATACATCTTCTTGTATGTAGTGATATGGAGCAATGCTGGTATAACCTGGGTATCTCCTTTATATAATTATATATGTACAGCTGGTATAAGTTATACATCTTCTTGTATATAGTGATATGGAGCATGCTGGTATAACCTGGGTATCTCCTGTATATAATTATATATGTACAGCTGGTATAAGTTATACATCTTCTTGTATACAGTGATATGGACCATGCTGGTATAACCTGGGTATCTCCTGTATATAATTATATATGTACAGCTGGTATAAGTTTATACATCTTCTGTATATAGTGATATGGAGCATGCTGGTATAACCTGGGTATCTCCTGTATAATTATATATGTACAGCTGGTATAAGTTATACATCTTCTTGTATATAGTGATATGGAGCATGCTGGTATAACCTGGGCATCTCCTGTATATAATTATATATGTACAGCTGGTATAAGTTATACATCTTCTTGTATATAGTAATATGGGCCATGCTGGTATAACCTGGGTATCTCCTGTATATAGTTATATATGTACAGCTGGTATAAGTTATACATCTTCTTGTATATAGTAATATGGGCCATGCTGGTATAACCTGGGTATCTCCTGTATATAATTATATATGTACAGCTGGTATAAGTTATACATCTTCTTGTATATAGTGATATGGAGCATGCTGGTATAACCTGGGTATCTCCTGTATTTAATGATATTTTTACAGCTGGTATACAGTTAGGGCCCATTCACACGACCGTAGTATTGCGGGTACGCAAAAATGCGGATCCGCAATGCTACGGTAGCCAACGTTCGAAACACGCGGCCGGGCGCCCCATTGAAAGGCCCTTAGAACTAAGTTTTATGCGAATCGACTTGGATATTTCATCCGAAGTCAATTCGCTCATCCCTAATTATAACCAAATGGGCCTGGTCATGGACTCCATCATCATAGGCCCTATGCCTGCCTCGCGCACCTGCTATGTATCCACCTAACATCAAGGTGCACCCTAGCCATCACCAGGCAGGAGCCCTCCAAGAGCCCAGGGTGCACCCCAAGGGGAAGAATGGTTGTATCTCTCCAATCACTGCTGAAAACTAGCCACCGTGAGGACTACGACCAACCTCACTGCCACCACTCTCGCCCTCTCCAAACAACCTCCAACATGCCTCACCTGTGGTCCGGCATGCTGCACGTACATGAGTGAATCGCGGGCTTGTCCTGTCTAAAGTCCCCATGTACCGCTCACTTATAAAGAGACTTTAGGGGCCGTTCAAAAATGCGGATCTGCAAAACCACGGATGCTGCCTGGCCGGGTGCCCCGTTCAAAAAGCCTATTCTTGTCCGCTTTTGCGGGCAAGAATAGGACGTGTTCTATCATTTATTGCGGAACCGCGGCTGCCCGCTCACATAGAGGTGAATGGGGCCGCATCTATTCCGCAATATTGTGGTGTTTAGTGGTTTTCCACTGACTGTGGGCTGAGCTGACAGCACGGAAGCATGCCTGATTTTATCTGACAGTACGGGGATCCCTCACGGACGTGTGAATGAGGCTTAAGTCATATATCTTCTTGTATTCGTCTTTGTTGTGCTGCCTGCAGTCATTTAGAACTTCAAACTTCAAAGATATTTATTTTGCAGTTCGCTCCTTTTTGCCAGATTTTTAGATTTGAGTGATATAAATATTCATTCATTTCACTTATTTTTAGCTCTCATTATAAAGTTGTGTGCTGTAACGTGTATAACTTGTGTTTTTTTATGAAGTTTGCTCTTCAGAACATATCTGTATATAGATTTAATTTATTTTCACATATTTCTGTTCCTGGGAAAGCTGGGTGACCACCTTTGTGGCTGACATTACAGCTCCTGCAGTCTGGTTATCCAGCTGTCTTAGACTGAAGCAAGAGGTTTTACCTGATAGGGAACTGACGGACATTTTTCGTCCCTCTGTTTCCAAAGCCGGGGGGAACGTTATCATTCTTATATAGGGTCATTTATCACACTGGTGTAAAGAACTGGCTCAGTTACCCATAGCAACCAATCAGATTCTTCCTTGTATTTTTCAAAGGAGCTGTCCAAAATGAAAGGAGGAATCTGATTGGTTGCTATGGGCAACTAAGGCAGTTCTACTTTACACCAGTTTGATAAATTCTCCCCCATGGTCTCTATTCCTTTTAGGGTATAACTAGGCAGCAAAATTATTAATATAATCATACAGAACTGGGAGGTTGGAAGATCAGGTGCTGTGTATGCTTATAAAGCCTGGGTGACTCTGTGACTACAGCTTATAGAAATGTCTCCTAACGTAGATGGACTGATGTCACATTCTTCTCCTCTATTGCTTCCACCACACGTTCTCCAGGCAATTACACCCCCAAAGCCAAACCACGTCTTAGGTGTCCACCTCGCTCACACACAGTTCAATCTCTTCCACGATTGCTCCACCAGAGCCAGTCTCAGCTCACACACAGTCCAAACTAGTTCAGGGCCTCTCCACCACACCAGGTCTCAGCTCTGCACCTCGTTCACACTTGGAAATCATTTATTAACCACTTCCAGACCAAGCCCTTTGCCCCCTTCCTGACTAGGCCTAATTTTGCAAATCTGACATGTGTCACTTTATGTGGTAATAACTTTGCAACGCTTTTACTTACCAAGCCATTCTGAGACTGTTTTCTCGTGACACATTGTACTTCATATTAATGGTAAATTTGAGTCGATATGTTTTACCTATATTTATAAAAACAAATTGGAAAAATTCTAAATTTTCTATATTTGAGTCTCTGTGCTTTTAAGACAGTGATACCTCATAAAATACGTATTAATAAACATTCACCATATGTTGGCATATAGGATGTTAGAAGGTTTAGAATTTTAGAAGCAAGTTTTGAAATTTTCAAGAAAAAAAAAAATCAACTTTTTTTAAGGACCAGTTCAATTCTGAAGTCACTTTGTGGGCTTACATAACAGAAACCACCCATAAATCACCCCATTTTAGAAAGTACACCCCTCAAACTATTTAAAACTGGTTTTAGAAATGTTGTTAACCCTTTAAGTATTCCACAGGAATTAAAGCAACATGGAGGTGAAATTTCAAAATTTCACTTTTTTTCTGCAGATTTTCCATTTCAATACATTTTTTCTTGTAACACATCAAGGGTTAACAACAAAAAAAACATCAAAATTTATTACCCTGATTCTGCAGCTTGCAGATGTGGTCGTATACCGCTGTATGGGCACACAGCAGGGCTTAGAAGGCAAGGAGCGCCATATGGTTTTTGGAGGGCAGATTTTGCTGGAATGGTCTTAGGGCGCCATGTTGCATTTGAAGAGACCCTGAGGTTCCCCCACAGTGAAAACCCCTAAAAAGTGACCCCATTTTGTAAACTACACCACCCAAGGAATTTTTAAGGGTCGTAGTTAGCACTTGACCCAACAGGCGTTTCATAGAATTCATAATATTTGGCTGTGAAAATCAAAAATTACATTTTTTTTAACAAGAAAATGGTGCTTTAAGCCCAAACTTTCTTTTTCACAATGGATAACAGGAGAATGTCCCCCCCACAATTTGATACCAATTCTCTCCTGAACAGTAACACCCCAGTTGTGCTCATAAACTACTGTTTGTGGATACGCGCGGGCTCAGAAGGGAAGGAACAGCATCTGCATTTTCTAATATGGAATTTTCTGAAATGATTTTTAAGAGCGATGACTTTTTAATTTTTATGTTGACTGAGCTGCGTGAGGGCTTATTTTTTACGGGACAAGCTGTAGATTTTGTTGGCACCATTTTAGGGTAAATTTGACTTTCTGATTGCTTTTTATCTCATTTTATCTCAAAGTTCCTTTGCTTCACAGTCTGCGACTTTTCCCCACTCACGCCAGGTCTAAAAAAGTGGGTGTGGCGTGGGCGAGGAAGGGCAGGCAGGCCGGTCTCTGTTTTAGGCCTAGAAAATGGTCTAAAGGTAAGACAGCAAGGAAGCTGTCTTACATTTTGAAGTGGCGGTGGATGCACCGAAGTTATGAAGAGACTGGCGCCTTTACATAACTTCGGCGGATCCACCGCCAGCTATGGAGCTTTATTACGACCGGCATCTAAAATACCAGTCTTAATAAATGTGCCCCACAGTCCATTCTAGTCCACAACTGCTCCACCAGACCATGCCACAGGCCTGCAGGGCAACCATTCTCCACCAAAGCTGCCTCTCTGGGCCTCCAACATGGAACCTCTCTTATCCCAACAAGGACCTGAATAGTATCTCCCCCAGGTTTGAGTACAGTACCCCAAACACTGGCTTCCATCCCAGGCTGTTTACTGCTCCAGCTCCAGTTGTACCCACACCAAGCAGAACATACACCATAGTTGCTAACTTTTGGAGATTTCAGTGTTTTTGGCTGTGGCACATGACACAACCTTTGGTCTTAAACCACACCGCATTTACAAGGCTTCTGCTGCCATTCACGCCATGGTCTTCCCCTGGTGCACCACAAGTCTCTACTAGGCTCCTCCTGGGCACCTGTACCTCTCCAGACGACCCTGGTTCTCCAGAAGACTCTCATCCCTCAAGCATTATATACAACACAGCATATATACATTGATCTGCGCAGTCCTTTAGCAGATATGTCGTTCACCTAAAAAGGATATAGCACAGTCCATCTTATGCAGGGAGGACTTTTTTGATGACCCCAGAGGCTTCCTGGTCTCCTTTGGCCCATTAACTGAAAATAACCTCATGTCCACGACTGGGATTTCTTATCCGCATCTGATCCACTTTTTTTGTGGGTCGAGTGCCGAACCATCCACTTCAATGGGGCCGCGTCCATATGTCCATATGTTCATCCCGCGTCTCCGGCAGAATAAAAACATGTCCTATTCTTCTCCGTTTTGCAGACAAGGCTAGGACAGGTCTACAGAGGGCAGGATGTTCCGTTCCGCAAAATGCAAAACGCACACGGCCGGTATCCATGATTTGCGGACCGCAAAAACAGCAGCAGTTATGTGCATGAGCCCTTACTCATTACTCATGGAAATCATCTCACTGAGCTGATGCTCATACTCAGGAGCTAATCCCCACAAGCAGAGTTGCAGTGTAAAGCATGACCTAACTCTCTAATAAGGCAGGATGGTGATAGGTCAGACTAGTTCAGACTGGCAATTAACATTTTGGAGCCACGGTTCTCTCTAATGGAGCAGAGCTGCACTGTAAAGCATCAGAGGGTTGGGCAAATGGGCCTGTAGGAGCAACGGGGGCGTTACCATTACTCCCAGAGGCTCTGCTCTCCCTGCAACTGCCCTCTACAATTTGATTGACAGGGCCAGGAAATGAAAACGTCATTATGCCTGGCCCTGTCTATTAAAGTGCAGAGGGCGCGGCAGTTGCAGAGAGAGCAGAGCCTCTAGGTGTAATGGTAACACCCCCATTGCTCCTTGAAGCTTATTTGCATATAATAAAACATTTTCCTCAGCAATGAGGGCACATATGAACATGGGACCAACACAGATGTCTTCAGCTGCCAAGTGCACATGTAACAGGTCAGCCAGTGTCATAGGTACAGAACTGCTGACAGATGCCCTTTAAGTTGTGTCTGGTGCTGCGGAGGGTCCTGGGAGGTCACGCCCCTTCTCCATTTTTCTATGCTGACGGTGATGTTTCTCTTGTGTCTCCTTCTCTGAGACAGATACTTATGTACCAGTATCCGAAGCCGATTGTCGTAGATGACCGCTTTACCGGACGGCTGAAATGGAACGGAAGCAGTCACTCCGAGGACCTGCAGGACATGTCTGTCGTCATCACCAACGTGACCTACGAACACGCGGGGACCTACATGTGCCGCGTCAACCGCACGCTTATCTTTGAAAGCCACGACTACAACACCAACGTCACCAAATTCATTGATGTGACAGTAGTGGACAAAGGTGAGTCGTGGTGGAAAGAGGCCGCTCGCCGTGTACGTATATCGTCTTAGCAAAGGATCCGCTTCTCGTCCCAGCGTTATGAGTTTTGAAAAATTCGCTTCCGCAGCTTCACCAAACTTTGTCAAGAAATTCGATTCGTTCCAAATGACTTTGTCACGAATCGCTTTTCTATGTATGGAGCGGGCTCAATGACTGGGAACGACGATCGTGCCACCCCCCCCCCCTCATTTAACCCCTCAGATGCCGTGTTCAAAGCTGATCACGCCATCTAAGACTCACATTCAGGTGCTTAGGGGTTAAAATATATATATATTTACTCATCCCGTCCACTTGACGGCGGCGCGGCCGTCCACTGCCATCTTGATTGACCTGCGCCAAGCATGATGATGTCACCACATGATCATAGCTGGCCACGCGTGGTGACGTCTTCATGCTCACCGCTGGTCCTTTGGACCGTTTTCTTCAATCAAGACGGGAGCGGACGGCCTCTCCACGATCAATGGATGAGGTGAGTAGAATTTTTTTATGTTCAGCCACCATTGTAGGAAAAATTGGTTCGTTACCACGAAGCGCGAGGGAATTCTAATTCGTGGCAAATTTAATTTTTCCTAAACTTTGGATCGAATTCCACTTCGCTCAACACTACCCAGTGTCCTCAGTCCACAATGGAGACGGTTTGATCCAGCGTGTAGTAATAACAGTAGACTTTACTCAAATACAGTAGACACTAACCCATGCAGTAGACAGCTACAGGCAGTCTTAGGCCTCATTCACATGTGAGCGGAGACATCTGCGACAAGATGGTCAGTGGTTCATTCGTGAAGATGTCCGTTAAAGATCCATGTTTGGTCTGTGTGTCCATTTTTTTGCCCTCCACTTGTCATCCTTATTCCATGGACACTGTTGTTTTTTTTTTACAGTATCTCTAATATCTGAATACCCCCAGCAAGTAATCGATGAGGGGCTATGGCCGCCATCTTGAAAGCTATCATATTGGATCAAGGTCAAATTTTTCCAATGGAAAGGGGGTCACGTGGCATATCAAACAAGACCAGAATTTTCTCAGAAATCGATTGCCACAATCGGATTTGCAATATCTCTTGTGGTTCAAAAGTTATCAACACAGAAATTTGTAACAACAACCGGGAACGTTCCCTGTGATGCACAGCTATTTGATGTGTGCAACGTGTTGTCCCTGGTGCTGAACACAGAACTTTGAAGTTTTAAAGTTTCTGTGTTGATAACTTTTGAACCAAATCTGATTGCGGCAAATTATTTCTGAGAAAATTCTGGCATTCTCTGATATGCTACATGACCCCCCTTCCCATTGAAAAAATTGATCCAATATGGCAGCTTTCAAGATGGCAACCATCTTCTGGACATAGTCTAAGGGCCCGTTCACACGACCGTGTGAATGGGGCCGCATCTATTCCGCAATTTTGTAGAACATGTGCTATTCTTGTCTGCAATAGCGGACAAGAATAGGCATTTTGAATGGGGCAAATTGCGGAACACACACACTGGTTGGCATCCATGGTATTACGGATCCGCAATACCACGGCCGTCTGAACAGCCCCTAAAAGATAGACCCCTCCCTCATTACTTGCAGATATTTCATTTTTTCCTTTCCTTTTGAAATAAAAGGATGTCTTGCAACTTTTGACTCTCCCTGTATAATGCTGTGTGTCTCTGCCTGACCTCCACTGTAATGAATTGTCCTGACATAATACAATCAGTACCGATCATTACAGTGGGAGTCGAGCAGAGACACACAGCATTATAAATCATTATAAGGCCTCTTTCACACGAAATCCGTGTGCATTCCGTATTTTGCGGAACGGAACAGCTGGCCCCTAATAGAACAGTCCTATTCTCGTCCGTAATACGGACAAGAATAGGACATGTTCTATTTTTTTTGCGGGGCTACGGAACGGGCATACGAATGTGGACAGCACACAGTATGCTCTCAGTATTTTTTGCGGGCCCATAGAAATGAATGGGTCCGCATTTTTCACATCGGAGCCCGCAAAAAATACTGTCGTATGAAAGAGGCCTAATGCTGTGCAATCCTGTCACAGGAAAAGTGTCCAGTCTGGAAAATCACGCTCCCACATGGAGTGTGTTTCTGGCAGTGGATACGCTCGTCTGAAATTAGCCTTAGGGCTTATTCACATTGTCTTAAAGGGGTTTTCCGGGAGTTAACTACTGATGACCTATCCTCATGGGAGTCTGACACCCGGGACCCCCACCGATCAGCTGTTTGAGAAGACACCGGCGCTCTCGTAAGCGCCGAGGCCTTCTCTCAGCTTTTCCTAGGCCAGTGACGTCACGTTCATCGGTCACGTGGCCTAGGAGCGGCTCAGCCCCATTCAAGTGAATGAGGCTGAGCACGATACCAAGGACAACCACTATACAATGTACAACGCTGTGCTTGGTGAGCGGGGAGAAGGTAGCGGCGCTCACAGGAGAGCTGATACCTTCTCAAACAGCTGATCGGCGGGGGTCCCCCACCGATCAGATACTGATGACCAATCCTGAGGATAGGTCATCAGTAGTTAACTCCCGGAAAACCCCTTTAAGTAAAACAAGGATACTTGGCAAGTTCATGCCGCCATTTTTTTTTTTAAGCTTCTGCAGAAATGTCCTATGTTTGTCCGCAAAACGGACAAGAATAGGACATTCTTTTTTTTTTTACCAAAATACAGCTGCGTGTATGAGCCCTCAGGCATAGCAAGGAATTAGCTACACCCATCACGTATTTAACACACATTCACACCCTGCTCACATTACTGGCTAATTAGTATATACATATTCAAGGAGGAAAAAACAGCTAGGTGTGAACAGTAACACACATTGACCTCCTCATTAACATCATGCAGGTGAAGAGAAACTGATGCTGAATCACAAGGGGTTAACACCCGGAGAGTAATAAATGTAGCAGATTCTAAAACGAATGCAAATAGTTGTAACAACTGGCAACAAATATACAAATAAATAGAAATTATAAATAAATAAATAAATAAATATAGTCCCCGTATTATTATAATGCAAGATTCAGTAACCTCCGACACTTCCAGCCGCTGTGAAACTACTACTCCCAGCATCCACACTTGTTTGGCTGGTTTTGAAACTCTCATAGAGGTGTGCAGAGCATGCTGGGAGTCGCAGTCCCACAACAGCCCAGCTACAGTATAAGGGCTCATTCACACGACCGTATGAATGGGTCCGCAACCATCCGCAAAATTGCGGAACGAGTGTGGACCCATTCATTTCAATGTGGCCGCAAAAGAAGCGGACAGCACACCGCGTGGTATCTGCATCCATACTTCCATTCCGCGGAGATTGCAGACAAGAATAGGTATTTTATATCGCTGTGGCGGCCATGTGCGGTCTGTGAATTGTGGAACGCGCACGGGCCTGTATCCGTGTTTTTTGGATCCGCAATTGGAGGACCCCAAAACACTACGGTGGTGTGAATGTAGCCTAAGGGACAAAGTGAATGTTCATAATGAAACATAAGTTCACAGCAGAAATGAACTCCCGGGTATCTAATGAGAGGATCCAAAATATTATCGCCTCCTCTAGGGGGAGCTCTAACGTGTTCTACACCAAATGCTTTAAAAGACGCAAGCTTACCGTTCATTTGAATAAAGTTGTATCAAATCGTCTACATTTTGGACACAATGAATAAAATTTAGCGTACAGCTTTGGCAGTGAGTGGAGTATATGTCACATTGTAGCTCACGATCGGTCTAAGGAAATGAAAGTGATTTTTAGATTCAAACTGTAAAAGTGTAAAAGCCAATATGACGTCAGACTGAGTGTTATCCGTTTTTTGTCCTGACGCAGGGAATAGAGACGTCGCCTCTATAGTGTCAGAGATCATGATGTACGTCCTCATCGTGGTGCTCACCATATGGCTGGTGGCCGAAATGATCTACTGCTACCGGAAGATTGCCGCGGCCGGGGAGGAGGCAGTTCTGGAGAACGCGTGAGTGCCATGTGGGGGACTGTGTGACTAAATGTTACCTTCATGGATGCCGGACCCCCACGGCTCTGACTAATGGGGTTACCGCTCATGAAGATGTAACAAGGGGGGGGGGGGATTCAGATTTCTACATCCCTCAGCAGCAAAATTTCAATTGTCCAGCGTTCAATAGACAAAAATTCTCTGTGGTGTAACCTATATTATATTACCGGGGGCTGGTGATAGCTAATTGCAAATAAAATGCACACTTTATTTTCCAGATCATCAGAATTCCTATTTCAGTATGATTATAATTTCACTGAAAAATTCTGATCATCTGCCATCACATCCCAAAGCTGGGAAATATAAACCTCCATAGATTTGTTAATGTGCAGCACCATCTAGTGGCCATTCTGAGTATTACATCATACTGTTGACATCTACAAAATCCAAATCATGCCAGATTATCAAATGTTCTGGATCAGCCATCATTCACTGTAAAATATATTATGTTTCTATTTGTAAGGGTAGAACGCTCCTAATAAGATCCAGAAAGAAAATACTGAGTCTTTGGGGCACATTTATTACGGTGCTTTCAGGAGTAAAAAAGCCTGTTTCAGACTGTCTTCTTTTTTACATCTCACTGATTTTTCGCCTGTTTAGGAGACGTTTGCACCTTGTCTAATTCTTATTTTGAGACTCATTTTGTAGTTGTCTTATTTCCGATGTATTTATTTTGGCGCACCTTTTTTTTTTTTTGCTCCTGAATTAGACGCCTAAATGGTCTTATTTCTACTCCAGTCCAGAACAGGCTTATTTTTCCCATCTGTTTTGAACTTGCACAATTTTTTTGCATTGAATGAAACAGAGTTACAAATATATTAAGAAATTACCGTAATCAGGTCAGAATTTTCGACCTAAAAGTCACAACGTGTCAGAAGGCGAATATTGACTTTAATGCGGACTTACCTGTTTTTCGCAGCGCCGTTTATACGTGTGACGTGTCCCACATTGTATTGTACACGGTTTGACCCTTTTTTCCTTCTTTCACAGTTCAGATTATTTAGCGATAACCTCTGAAAGTAAAGATAATTGCCTAGGAGTGCAGCCACAGGAATAGCAGGACCCGGGACAGCGACACAGGGAAACCAGGTGAGTGGCCAAACCTATAGGGGGTCATTTAGGAAAATATACAACACTTTTTCTTGTATTTAAGACACAGATTTAGTTGCAAAGGTATTTTGTTGGCAAAAATCTGCTTCTTTTTTCCCCGGCATATGAATCGTTGGTCTTAGTACATATCCCCCAAAATGTCCTATTTTTTATTCTACAGGGTGGGCCATTTATATGGATACACCTAAATAAAATGGGAATGGTTGGTGATATTAACTTCCTGTTTGTGGCTCATTAGTATATGGGAGGGGGGAAACTTTTCAAGATGGGTGGTGACCATGGCGGCCATTTTGAAGTCGGCCATTTTGCATCCAACTTTAGTTTTTTCAATGGGAAGAGGGTCATGTGACACATCAAACTTATTGAGAATTTCACAAGATCGGGAGACCTTGGGGGCCATTCAACTGCTACATGATGATGTGTTTCCCTCTTTATGCACTGAAGCTGGCACGTTTCCGGAGTTTTTCCAGCAAGATGGTGACCACCACATTATGGGTGTCAGGTCCTAGCATTCCTAGATGAACAGTTTCCTGGAAAGTGGATTGGTCGTCGTGGGCCAGTTGAATGGCCCCCAAGGTCTCCCGATCTGACCCCCTTAGACTTTTATCTTTGGGGTCATCTGAAGGCAATTGTCTATGCTGTGAAGATACGAGATGTGCAGCACTACGGATACTGGAAGCCTGTACTAGCATTTCTTCTGCAGTGTTGCTATCAGTGTGTGAAGAGTGGGAGAAGAGGGTTGCATTGAAAATCCAACACAATGGGCAGCACTTTGAACACATTTTATAAGTGGTCAGAAACTTGTAAATAACTCGTGAAAGAATAAAGTTACGTTAAAACCAAGCACACCATTGTTTTTCTTGTGAAATTCTCAATAAGTTTGATGTATCACATCCATTTCCCATTGAAAAAACTAAAGTTGGATCCAAAATGTCTGACTTCAAAATGGCCGCCATGGTCACCACCCATCTTGAAAAGTTTCCCCCCTCCCATATACTAATGTGCCACAAACAGGAAGTTAATATCGCCAACCATTCCCATTTTATTTAGGTGTATCCATATAAATGGCCCACCCTGTATAAGACCAGGGGTGTTGCTAAAGGGGGTGCAGAGGTAGCAGTTGCAACGACCCCTCCGCCACTCAGTACATGGTAGATATAATCTGTGATTTCCTTTCACATGGTCTGCGGATTGGAGCTAGGAGGGGTTGGATTGACAACCCATAGGTGCAGCGTTCAGACACAGTGCATGGATTTGGGTTGCTAAGATTTTTGTAAAAGCCTCATAGAAAAGCCCATTACTGCCATTCTGTTGCAAATATAATATATATATTAGAGATGAACGAATCATCCAAAATTCGCTTGACCGAAAATTCGTCAAATTTTTTAAAAGATTCGTACTTAATACAAAGCTATTTGGTCGAAGCTGCGTACAAATCATTCGTTATTCTGTCGTGTTCTGCGAACATTCCCTTGAATATTTACGCCTGAGCGTACAAAGTGCGTACGAAGCTTTAGCGAATTATTGTCTAGGCCCACACAAAGAACGAGTATACAGTAAAAGTACACTACTTAACTAAATACGTACGCATTAGCCTACAAATTCTCAGAAGCGTAGCATTAGCTTACAAATTATATGATGCGTACATACAACGTACGTACAAAGATTTAAGACGAATCTTCCGAAGCGAATCTGTAAATATTCAGATTCGCTTCGGTGTAAAAAATTTCCAAGATTCGTATCGAATCTACGAAACGGCGAATAGATTCGCTCATCTCTAATATATATATATGCGATTCTGAAATACCAAGATTGAGAGTAGGGGTGAGCGAACCCGAACTGCAAAATCCGTACCGAACTTTGCGAGTTTGGGTACCCAAACCCAGACTTTTTTACTGAAGTTTGGGTGATTTTATTGTTTTCCATTATAACATGGTTATATCGGGAAAATAATAGCATTCTTAAGACAGAATTCTAAACAATATGGCCATTTAGGGGTTTAAAAAAAACCAACAACTCACCTCATCCACCTGATCGCGCTGCAGCAGCTTCTTCTATCATCACTGAACAGGACCTGCCAAAGAACCAGCGATGTGCGCAAATACGTCACAGGGAATACGTCACATGGAAGAGTGCTGTCATTGCACACATCGTAGGTCCTTTGGCAGGTTCTGTTCAGTGAAGATAGAAGAAGCTGCCGCAGCGCGATCAGGTGGGTGAGGTGAGTTGTTGGGGTTTTATTAATTCTTTTGCATTCTGTCTTAAGAATGCTATTATTTTCCGATATAACCATGTATATAACCAAGTTCGAGTCCCCATTGGCTTCAATGGGGTTCAGGGTCAAGTTCGGGTCCCGAACCTGAATTCTGACCTGAAGTTCGTCCAAACCCGTCGAACCTGAACTTCCACGGGTTCGCTCATCCCGAATCAAGAGGGATATTGGTTCTAATTGAAGAGACATATCACTGTATGGAGGTGCAATGCTCCATGGGAAATTTATGCAAATTAGCCTATACCCAGCCAAGCTAGAGCGAAAAATGAGTCACTAACTCACCATACAGCCGCTGGGTCTGTTTGATGAGAACCGCTACCCCCCTAAGCTACACGTAAGGCATCTCATCCAGCCCACCAGTGCCAGCTCTGTACTGGCAGTGGGCAAAAACACCAAAACAAATGTGTGCCCCTGGTTTGGCTGGGAATTAATTCGAACAAGACAAAAAACATCGGTGAGGTCCTGAATGCTAAAAGCGACTTGGGCATAAAAGGGTTAACTAAGGTGTTTCTTCCCCTTTAAATGACTCGATTTGTTTTGTCAACAGCGGAAAGAATGTATGGAGCCAGGAGCAATGTGAACACTGCTGGGAGGATCGAAAACTGTAACAGGTCACCAATGAGCCCACCGCCGCCGCCGCCAACCCTATCACCGCTGCCAACCCTATCGCTGCCGCTACTCTCCCTCCCCCAGGAGTGCGTCAGGATCTGTTCCAAGTTGCTTTTTATATGCAGAAGACTCGATGCACTTCACGCACATATGCAATGCTCCTTTGCGTCTTCACTGCTACCTCACCGGCAATGAAGGGGTTAAGGAAATCACTCCGTCCCCCCCAAAAAAATAAAAATGCTTCCATGGAAAGTAAGACTTTTGCTTTTCGCGGCGTTGCGTTGCTGTCGCTTTTTATTGCTCACTTTTTGCTTTCGGAAGCATGAAGTGGGGGAAGAGGAGGCTGCGTTCCCGGGAGCCGACCATCAAATCCCCATCCGATATTTTCGACGGACTGGAAAGCGAAAGATTTTTTACATTTCAATCTAAGGGGCATGTTAAATATTTCTTGCATGTCGCTCCAAGCACATATCCTTTTCTTCGCTGCTGCTGCTTCAAAAAAGTTGCATTTACTCAACCATGCCAGGAAGATAGGGGGGGTTGCTCTCAAAGTATTGTCCGAAAAACGTGGTCCGGCACCAAATCGGTAAACCCCTGCACATTCAAAGCTTTAATTGAACGTCAATGCTCAGGACGGCATTACGGGGGAGATAACCATTGGAATAGAACTCGCTCAGCTCTGCTGTTCCGGCTTCCACAATGGATACCGGGACGACATTTTGAATGTGAACTACTTGCCGGGGTGAAATCTAAGTGTGGTTCCCCAACTCCTGCTGTGTACTGGGTCTCTGAAGTTCGGGGATGAAGGGGTTAAATAACTTTTTATCAAAGCATGTTATTTATTTTGTAATACAGAAAAAAAATTTAACAAAAAAGAGAATAAAATTAGATTCTATTATGTATGATCGAAAGAGGAAGGTTTGACGAGGCTGCTTCTCCCCTGTGAGGCTCGGCAATCCAGAGGGGGCGGCCCAATACAAGCCCCAGGTAGGACGCTGCGGCCAAATTGCCTGGTCACCTATAGCCCCCACTGTGCCCAACAATAGAAGGGTTTTGTTTCAAAAATGTCTGCCCCATATATGAGGATATATATTCACCCACAAAGCATGTATTTTTGTAATTCTTGCACTGGGCTATATCAGAAAATGTAGGTGCCTGCACTAAATATGTCTACCACTAGGTGGACCTCTGTGTCACTCATGGACAGGTCTCTTTTAAATAGCACACCATGTAGTCATACAGGGTATTACAAGCAAAATATATCAATATGGAGGCCGGATTGGCTCCCACTTGGGACCCTCCTGCTCTATTACCCATGACGGAGGCATACTGTCTAGAGGCCCATGTGTGACTTCGGCGGGGACCATGTCATGTTGGCCACCACCCTGAATGATACCAGCTGATTACCAAGGGAGTGGTCGCTCATCCAAACCTGACATCCCCTTTAATGCTAAACATTGGCGTTACCGGAGGGGGCACCTCGGTGAATGATCTGCCGTACACGATCAGTGCAGAACCCAACCTGTTTAGGTTTTATGGCCAAAGTCACTTCTACATTAACCCCTTATGGTGCATGAGGTGTAGTAAATATCCCTCCCCTTAATTAAAGGGCAACTCCAGGTGAAAATTCGGCATTTATTTACAATCTATCTACCATAGCAGGGTGAGATCTTCTCTTGTATGAGGTCCTTCTACCAAAGAGCTGCTCCATTACTGAGTCCATGACCTTGCAAAGCAACTCTATGGTTAGTTATGGGATGAGAATTATGGTGATCCAGTGATGAAGCGCTCTACAAGAACTCAATGTGACCCAATCATGGGTCGTGGAGTCCTTTCTTTGGTGGCCACAGTGTCAATGACCAGTGGGCCCAACTGGTGATCATTGGTCATCTCTCACAATCTAGCAATCAATTTTGATGATGTCTCTCCTGGTTATCCCTGGTGTGCCAGTGGTGTCCCATGTAACCAATGTTCAGCTTTAGTTTCGTGCTTCCTCTCTAGTGACCTCCATGTACCTTTCATGTGAACTCCACAGACTCTCGGGCAACTATGTAAAAGCAGCTCATTGAAAGCAAGTCCTCATCCATCAGCGCCCGATCAATGGATTCTAGACCCTGTGACTCAAAGATCTTGATGAAGTGCAGTCAACCCTTCCTGCTTACGGCTGGGGTTGCCCTTTAAAGCCTCATGGAGAACTTGGCATGCCGATACAAACCTCCTCAGTAGCATATGATTTAGTAGGGCTACTGCGTAGCCGCAAATTATGTATGATGCATGCTGAATTTTACTGTACCAACAAGCTGCAGCCTTGCAAAGCAAGCTTCTACTGTCTTATTGTGCCTGCTTATTAACCCTTTCTGAACCAGCCAGACGCTTCCAGCTGGGGATGAAGAGGTTAAACATGTCTGTCTGTCATCACCCGCCGTCGCCATGGTAATCCCTGCTGTAAAACGTATTTTTCTTTTCATCTTTTATTCTATTGTTACAATTTTTTTACTACATATAACTTTGCATACTTTCTGTTGATCTGAGGCTGGGAAACTTGTGGGCCGCACAGTGTTTTTTTTTTTCTTTTGTTTTCTTTGCTTTTTGCTTTTTTTTTTTTTAGATAAAATATTCTATTTATTTGACTGAGACAAATAAAGAGATCTGACAATATAAACATCTAAAATGACTTTATACAAGGTCTGTGGTGTGATTTACTTACGTATGGATTGATATGTTGATGAGGGCGGGTGGCTCGTCGTTCTGCCCTTTGGGTTCCAGATGCCTATGTTTTATGTATGTGACTTTGCAGATGGAGACATAGCAGAGCCCAAGAGCATTAATGTGCTGCTGGGCTCTGCTTAAGTGCCAGCTATTGCAGAGTCACTGCTGCCCACTGAGGGCATAGTAATCACTTAATGGTGAGTAGGTAAACTCTGAGATGTTCTTGTGGTTAGGGCCTCCTGGTATGTAAGAGACTCCATAGCAACACTATAAATGGAATATGATAATTTAGGGATTATGTCAATTAACAGTACAGTCCTAACAGCCATTATGCTGCCAGTGCCAACCACTGTGCCCCAATACCAGCCACAGAGTCTCCAGTATCAGCTAAAGTGTTGCTAGTGCCAATCATAGTATCTCAATAGCAGCCAAAAGGTCTCCAGTATCAGCCATAGTGCTGCTAGTGCCAACAACAATGCCCCAATACCACCCACAAAGTCTCCAGTATCAGCCATTATGCTGCCAGTGCCAACCACAGTGCCCCAATACCAGACACAGAGTCCTCATTGTCAGCTATAGTTCTGTCAATGCCAACTACAGTCCCCCAGAACCAGCTGCAAAGTCTCCAGTATCAGTCATAGTGCTACCATTGCCAATCACTGTGCCCCAATACCAGCCACAAAGTCTCCGATATCAGCCATAGTGCTTCCATTGCCAACCACTGTGTCCCAATACCAGCTGCAAAGTCTCCAGTATCAGCCATAGTGATGTCAGTGCCAACCACAGTGTCCCAATACCAGCCACAGAGTCCTCATTGTCAGCTATAGTTCTGTCAATGCCAACTACAGTCCCCCAGAACCAGCTGCAAAGTCTCCAGTATCAGTCATAGTGCTACCATTGCCAATCACTGTGCCCCAATACCAGCCACAAAGTCTCCGATATCAGCCATAGTGCTTCCATTGCCAACCACTGTGTCCCAATAGCAGCTGAAAAGTCTCCAGTGTCAGCCATAGTGTTGTCAGTGCCAACCACTGTGCCCCAATACCAGCCACAGAGTCTCCAGTATCAGCTAAAGTGTTGCTAGTGCCAACAACAATGCCCCAATACCACCCACAAAGTCTCCAGTATCAGACAATGTGCTATCATTGCCAACAGCAGTGCCCCAATAGCAGCCACAAGGTCTCCAGTATCAGCCATAGTGCCGCCAGTGCCAGTACATTACACCAACACTGGCCAGAAAGTCTCCAATATCAGCCATATTACTGTCAGTGCCAACCACTGTGTCCCAATACCAGCTGCAAAGTCTCCAGTATCAGCCATAGTGATGTCAGTGCCAACCACTGTGTCCCAATACCAGCCACAGAGTCTCCAGTAGCAGCTAAAATGTTGCTAGTGCCAACCATAGTATCTCAATAGCAGCCACAAGGTCTCCATTATGAGCCATGCTGCTGCCAGTGCCAACCACTGTGTCCCAATACCAACTTCAATATCAGCCATAGTACTGCCAGTGCCATTTACTTTGTCCCAATACCAGCAGCAAAGTATTCAGTATCGGTCAACCACTGTGCCCCAATATCTACCACAAAGTCTCCGATATCAGCCATAAAACCCCCAATTTTCACAAAATGAACTATTAGCCACACATTTACCTATTTACAGCTTGACACCTCCAGTTTTAAGCCATAATTCCTAAGTATCAGCCAGACCGTCCCTAGTACTGGTCACACGGATCTCAATAACAACTACAAAGTTATCAGTACCAGGTGCAGTGCCTACAGTAACAGGGTGCACCCCTGTAAGCAATGGATGGGACACGACCCGCGCTGGAGCGCAGCAGCTCTCTAAGGCTTCATTCACACGTCCGTATTTGTGCACATCCTGGAAAACGGTCAGTTTTTTGTGGATCCGTTGTTCTGCAAAAAACTCAATTTTTCAAGCACATCCGTTCTGTTTTTCCGTCAAAAACGGAACGGATATATCCGCATGTCATCCGTTTTTTGCGGATCCGCCAAAAACGGAAGGAGGAATCAAATATTTTTTTTTTTACCCTCCTGGAAAGGAATCCGCAAATGCGGATGACATGCGGATGCCTTTCCGCATGTCTTCCGCATTTTTGGAGGTTGCATAGACTTGTATTGAGCTACGGACCGCAAAATCGGGATAGAAGTAGGACAGGAGGATCTCTTTATGCGGACAGTCGGAACGGATGCACGGTACACAGTACACCGTGTGCTGTCCGCATTTTTTTGGGACCCATTGAAATGAATGGATCCGCATCCAATCCGCATAATTGTCCGAAATTGCGGAAACGGATGCGGATACAAAATACGGACGTGTGAATGAAGCCTAACTGCTAATCAAGTACAAGTGCCATACAGAAATATTGCAGTGTATAGTACTGTACAAGCGATCAACAGATCAGGTCCCCTCAAGGGTGGGGGAAGGGCTTAAAAATTTAATAAATTAAAACAGCACAATAAATTATTAAGCGGTGCCAGCCTGTTGGTCAATGTACTTATCCCTTGTGGAGAATGTCTGAAAATAAAAATTTGCAACACCGAAAAGATTGAATAAAAATTATCCAAAAGCTGTATCTCCCCCTTGTACAGCTCCGTTGACAGAAAATACTGTCATATAAATGTTGACATCACAAAATACAACCCATCCAGCACAAAACAAGCCATGTTGATGGAAACACAAAAAAAAAATGTCTTTTGGAAGACGAGGAAGAAAAGCTGGGTCCTTAAGAGGTTAAATAAATATAGGAGGCATCTCTTACATGTAAGGCACAGTTTAATGAAAAGTTAACTGTTGCAAGAGGAACCCTACACCATAACATGCCAATCACACACTATGGAAGGGTCAATATCAAAGATAAGCAGAAGCTGTATTATCATGAAGACATAGGATCCCGATGCTTGTAGACATCTTCGTTTGTGGGGTGGTGGTCTCCATCATATGGCTCTGCACAGACACACAGCGAAGACGTTCATTAGGCAAGAATGGACTTCATATAAGATGCCATCTGACTGCCGAGATCACTAGAAAATAGAAAAGAAATATTAGACATTTTCATGGTGTAGAACTGTAGTGTGCTGAAATACGCTGTAAAGCACTGAAAGTGTTGATGTCACTGTATGCCGTGTATTATGTGCATGTACTACAAATGCCATAAAGTTGTAATACGGAGTGGGAGGCCCCATGTAGCAGACAGGGCTTGGTCCTCCCTTCCTCTGCAGGAGGAAGATTCTGGAATTTATGGCTGTCTTCTGAGGAGTGAACATCTCAGAGCAGCTCCTATAGGGAGTTCCAAGTCCCCTACAGACTACCAGTTTGATATACCAGCTCTCAGAAGGGAAAGGATTTACAGAAGGTTTAGCCATGGCAGGAGGATTGCGGACTACTTTGGCAAAGAAGGTAATCACCTCTAATCTGGCTACAGCCTCCTCTGCACGTGGTGGGAACACTATAAGCAACAAGCTGTCCACCATAACCAAAGGACAGGAGGGCCCTCAGTTCAGAGACTGTATTCCCCTGAAGATACCGTGGATATCATATACTTATATATATCTGATGATAAAGAAGGTGCATCTCTTTAGGCCAGGAAAAGGAGAGATTGACCAGTGTGATTGTAATAAAGAGAAGCTAGACTCCATGTACAACCTTTGGGAATTACTTGAGTAGACTGTAAAGACTGGATTTCATGTGATTTCATGTGAATAGTGCTTGTGTGGATCACCTGTGGACCGGCTTTAATAAAGTGCTGTGGATCCGTAATATCAAACCCGGTCTCATCATTATCCACTACATTTGCACCAAAAGGTGCTGACTCCACGACAATCAAGATAAAGCATAAAACGTCAAGATCAAGGGGACCTCGACCACCATCAGGCAGGATGAACCAGAGAGTGTCCCCCGAAGGGAAAAACCGGTGCGCCCTTCCCGTCACTGCACCCTGGCCCAGGGAGCTACAGAAAACCGTGAGTACAACGTTTCTGCAGAGCCAGACTTTTATTCCAGCCACTATTCAGATATCACAATGTCCAAAACAATGTATCGAGGACTGGTCTGCTATGTTAAAGGAACACTTCTAAGAGCACCAGTAATAAGGATCAAACCTGTTAAACTAAACAAACTGTCTGGTAAGGTTTATACTGCTGACTACAATGATACCTGTGCTGTACTTGTCTGCTTTATCATAGAGGCATTTCCGTGGCCATTCTGTACTGCACCCTTTTTCAGACCTACAAGCACTAGCCAATAGGACTGTGCCGCTACTGTCTGTACTACCTCTGCACTGCTCACCGATGTTACTTCTGTTGCCCTCAGCTTTGTCAATCTTTTCCTGTAGGCTTCGGGCGAGTTAATTGCTCGGAAGCTACAAGTATTAGTACTCATAATGGCCAGAGCACACACTGCACACTATTATTGCAGTACCCCAGAGAACAGGATTATCTGCAGATATTTGTTAATGTACTGTAATGTTGTACATTGGAATTGAGAATGAAGATACTATTGAACTATTGGAGATCAACACATAATTTAATAATTATTACTAGCTGCATGCATGTGCTGTTACCAGCAGATATGCATCCAGTAACCCCTTTAAATACACCCTTACTGCTTCCATATAAATTAAGGAGATAAGTAGGATCCAGGTGCTGCTAATCAAATGAACTTAAAGGGGTTTTCCCAAAAATTAATAAGTAGGTCATCAGATAGGTCTCTGATCGTGGGGGTCTGACACCAGGGACCCCCACCAATCAGTTGTTGGAGCAGGCATCAGCGCTCTCAGTAACGCCGTGGCCTTCTCTCTGCATTCCCTAGGCAAGTGACGTAACGTTGATCGGTAACATGGCTGAGCTTCGATATCAAACACAACCACTAGACAATGTACTGCGCTGTGTTTGGTGAGTTGAGACAAGGCTGCAGAGCTCACAGGACCGCCGGTGCCTTCCCAAACAGCTGATCGGCGGGTTCCCGGGTGTCAGACCCCCACCGATCAGATACTGATGACCTTTCATGATCTCAGAAAACCCTTTTAATTAAATGATCATCAGCATGTGTGACCACCTCTATAAAGGTAGACGTTTTGGCAGTTTGCTGGTCTGGAGCATTCATGCATGTGTTAACACAATGCCAATAAGGAAAGACATCAGCAAAGATCTGAAGAAACTGTTGCCGTCCATCAATCTGGGAAGGGTTATAAGGTCATTTCCAAACAATTTGTAGTCCATTATTCAAGAGTGAGAAAGATTATTTATGTCTTTTAAAAGGGGGTAAATATTCAAGGTTGGAAAAATAACTGTAAGCATGCTTCTCCTCTCCTTAGTGGAGATAGGGTGCCATCAAACCTAAAGGTATTGTCCATCTTTGGGGGCAGACATCCCTTTTGCAAGAGTCGGAGAAAAAGATATCTGCCGGCTACTTGACACTGAGTTCCAGCTCCTTCGCTCTCCTCTTAAGGTGACCTGCCCCTCTTGGGTCACATGACCAATTGACATGATACTGGGGGGGGGGGTCATCACTGTGACCAGTGATTGGTTGCCTATCCGGATGTTAACGTGTGGGGACCAGAACACTGTGGCAGTGGAGCAAAGGAGCTGGAACAGGGAGCAGGTATGTATGCTTCCCTCTGCAGGTTCGTTTACATTGGGGGGGGGGGGGGGGGTGTTTTTCCCAAACTGCCTCTATCTATATACATGTGTATAAATATATATGTGTGTCCGGCCATCCAATAGACTGGGATTTGTGATAATCCAGCAATACTGCAGGTTCATAAACTTACCATCCTTTTAGAATTTTAGCTCCTGCAAAAAATGCCTTATCAACAAAGTTGTCAATTTTTTTCAAAAATGGTGCTCCTGTAAAACAAATAAATTTTTTTTTTATAAATCAGCCCGTTTATGATACTATAGAGTTCAATTAAAGGGGTTGTCCAAGTTATGAAAAAAAAAATATAGTACTGTAAATCTGATGGGCAGCAATATATAACTAAGTTAAGCAAGTTTTACGCAAAAAAAAAAAATCTCTATTTCCACATTTCCCTGGTTCTCTTCTGGTCTTTGTTTACCTGCAGTAATAACAATCTCTGCCCCTCCCCCTTCCTGCTATGCAAAGGGAGTGAATACAAGAGCTGCCCTGAGTGACATGTCTGTCTTCTGGAATACTCAGCAGCATGTTGTATGTGTAGGACTACAAGTCCCAGCTGTACAATGACACTGCTGATACACACAGGGTCTTCCCCCCTACCTGTTCTTGTACAATACAATACTTTGCATCTCCTCCAGATCAGCTCCAGTGTCAGCTTTGTGTCTGTAGGGTGAGGAGGGCAGATCCTGTGTCTCTTTACATCTGCAGCTGGTGTTGTAAAGCCTTCAGTGTGTTCTGGCTGAAGGTTTTAATGTTTTATCTGAAAGAATCCAGGGAGAGAGCAGATAGCAGGAGCCCGGCAGAGCAGGGGTGTGTGTGGCCAGTGACGTCTCGTGTACAGGCTCTGTGCACGAATACAAGATTAGCAGGGAGGCAAGCTGACATCACAGGTCATGTGACCCTGAGTGAAACCTGAGAAACCAGCAAGTTTAGAAGCAGAAAGTGTATGGAAAAGCTGTTGTATTTGACTAGTTAGAAACATACAAAGGACAAAAAAATAACTCAGACAACCCCTTTAATGGCATATGCGGGGGCATGAGTTGCAAGATTAAGCCTCACGTTTTACTCAGATCACTAATATGCAGGGGTAAGTGCTGTCGCTGACACCAAGCATCTGGGGCTCATGCTCTGGATTTTTAGCCCTATATCTGGGATCTCAGGACCAGGACCAGTAACTGCATTAATGTTCTGTGAACACATGTACAATAATTGAGCAGAAAGCCATTGGCTGACTGCTTCACTATATATTCTCATAGACACGAAGACACGTGGCCTACAGGATGTTCAGACCATGTCCTTGAGATCAAAAGACCAGCATAGCGATGACTCTGCATCACGACATCTGTGCAGTATGGCTGAGAGGTGCTCACCGAAGATCCTTTATGCAAGCTGCATAACTGTGTGATAGTAGTTAGCTAACAAGAGGAGGTGAGCGGTGCACTACCTCATGGCCTTGATAGGAGTGGAGCAACAGTAATGGCTGCAGTACAAAGGAAGCCTAGAGCGAGGGTAGCAGGCAAACCTCATTACCATCGTGTGTCAGAGGACCTCTGGACTGGGGTGGAGATGTTTCATTTCTATATGCCATTTTTATGGCATAAAGAAAGGCAGACCCCATGTTTCAGACGTTTTAAAAGCCATTACTACAACATTTTGTCGCACTTAGCATTTTTACATTTCCCTTGCCACTTTTCAAAATGAGTCAAGGCAATGGCATGGATGGGACAGTACCATTGGGACCCGCACATTTATCTTCTTTTATGTCAGGTTTCTGGGGTTAAAAAAGACCCGAAACTATGGCAGTTCAGAACTGCTGTAGATTTCAGGTTATGTGCTCAGACTTCCTGAGGATGCATCCTGTATATGATGGGGCCTGTGCCTCGCCATAAATTAGGCGTATGTTCCAGAAGTGCAAGGGATATCAAGACCGGAGCAGCACATACCGGTCCTGATAAATCCCCCCTGTGTGTTACCTTACCATCTGCCACTAACAAGCCTGTGTCCTCTTTGAGAGATTGTTGTAACCATCATGCCAGTTGCCTCTGTAAGAATAACCATCAAGCTTGTTTCCTCACATTGTTCCTGTTCTGACAATGTCCACCTTTTTCCTTGAGTGGGGAGCCCTGTACAATAATCATAGGCCAAAAAGATCTCTGGTAAAGTCTGACCTCCGTATCTGCAGCTATAAGTGATCTGCTTGATCCTTTGGGAAGCATCAGAAGAGGTCTGGGGTATCCCACTACAAGTACTGTACTTCCTAAGCCAATTTACCTTCCATGTCCTATCCTTAAAAGCTATGTACACCTTTGGGGCAATTTTTTTATTAATACATTGTATTTATTTTGAGCTAAAAATCATTTTTTCAATTGCTCTTAATTAACAATAAATTGCTTTTTTGTGTACAGAGCAGACATACTCTAGTAGCGGCCTGTGGATTTTCTATCTTTTCCGTCATCTGGGGAGCTGATGGGCTCCTTATCTTTGCTCTCTGACCTCTTAAACACTCATTATAGCTTAGTCCTTATGTTACGGATAACAATGTGGCTTAAATAAGTGTTTAACTAAACAAAAATGACCCAGTTAGGCTACTTTCACACTAGCGACAGTCCTGATCCGGCAGGTGAAGGGTGCTGCCGGATCCGGACTGCCGCAGGGACATGTGTGGAGCCGGAACCGCGCTCCGGCCCCACACATGTCACACAGTCCATACATACACACAGACACACACACATATACACTGACAAATACACATACATACTTACATGCTCCCGGCAGGTCTCCAGAGCACCGGAGGAGCAGGATGGCTCGCACAGATGACGATTTCCCACAGCGCCCTCTGCTGGGCGCCTGGTGGAATCGTCATCTGTGCGCGCCGTCCTGTCCCTCCTGCGCTCTGGAGACCTGCCGGGGAGCATGTAAGTATGTATGTGTATCTGTATGTATATATGTCTGTGTATGTTTATGTTTATGTGTATGTCTATGTCTGTATGTGTGTATTGTGTGTATGTGTGCAGGTGACGGATCCGTCATGAACTCCATTGAAAGTCAATGGAGGATGGATTCGTTTACTAGTGTATCACACCAAATGGATCCGTCCTTGTTGACTTGCATTGGGGACCATTCCGGATCCGTCTTGGTGCGGATGCCTGGACCGGAGAGCAAACCGCAGCATGTTATGGTTTGTTCTCCGGTCTGAAGACGGAACAGAATGCTTTTAGGAGCCTCCGTTGTCTTCAGTTCAGTTTTGTCCCCATTGACAATGAATGGGGACAAAACTGAAGCGTTTTATTCCGGTATTGAGCCCCTATGACGGAACTCAATACCGGAATTTTAAAACGCTCGTGTGAAAGTAGCCTTAGGAGAAGGGGTGAATAATTCACACAAACAGAAGAGACGGCTAATAAGCCACTTTGCCCCTTTCTTGCTCCAAACTTCTATATTGTATAAAACTTAACCTTTATTGTTATGACTCATAGTGGTGTCAATAAAATGGGAGAAAAAGTCCCACCAAAATTAAAACTAACACACAGGGTGTGCGATTACTTCGTCTAGCACAAGAGTAGGATCCAGGGTGTGCACAGATATTCCCTGGGACTCAGGCTTTCCAGCCTGTAGATCCATTTAGTCTCTTCCTGTAGAAGAACTTTATCCAGGTTACCTCTCCTCACTCCTAGGGTCCTTTTGCTCACACCCCAAAACCTGAGGCAGGACAGGTCCCCTTGATGACAGTGTCTTGAAATAGGCGTATCTGCTCTAGTTCTAATGCTACTAATGTGTTGGCAGATTCTGTACGATAGAAGTCTAATAGTAAGGTCCTAGTTGAGAGATAGATTGAACTGAGCGATGTTTCCAGTGGTGGAGATAAGTGTAAGGAGAAGTAATGCACTATTTAGGGTTCCCCACAAACGCTACCTACCATTCCTGCCCGTTACCCCTGATGAATCCAGTTATCTGGCAAAACATGTTGGGGGGCAGAGTAGTTTGGTGATTTTAAAGCAGCTCAGGTGTTGTGCGACAGTACGAGTATAGAGGTGCGCTGCACTCATGTTTCAAATTAGTTTCACAGCAACAAGTTGTGGTAGATATCCAGGATTGTGCACACCCTGGATCCTACTCTTGTGCTAGACGAAGTAATCGCACACCCTGTGTGTTAGTTTTAATTTTGGTGGGACTTTTTCTCCCATTTTATTGACACCACTATGAGTCATAACAATAAAGGTTAAGTTTTATACAATATAGAAGTTTGGAGCAAGAAAGGGCCAAAGTGGCTTATTAGCCGTCTCTTCTGTTTGTGTGAATTAAATAAGTGTTTATGACCTCTCAGTAGTTTGGAGATAAGGTTTATTAGATGAGCGGCACAAAGTGAAAGTGAAAGTACCAGTCACACAGCGAGAAAAACTCTTTGTGACAGAACAGCTCAATGTTTTTTGTTTTTTTTAAAAAGCCAATTGAAAATATGTTTTTAGCCAAAAATGAGTAAAATGCAATCTTAAACAATTGCCTCCGACAGTGTTCATAGCCTTTTTTTTTTTACATAGGGGCTTTCATAAGGGGTTAAAGCCAACAGACAAAAAATAGAAGTAGTAATATAATAGTATGTAATATGTGAGATATGTACCTTTTGTAATCCAGCTGATGAATGGACGGATGGGATTCCACAGGCTCAAAATCTGCATGCCTATCTCACTAGAAAACAGAATAAGAATATTAGATATTTTCAGGGTGTAGAACCGGACTTTTATTCCAGCAGTGGATTCAGCTACTTCACCCAATTTTAAAAAAAAGTGCTTTGTGACAAAGTGCATTTCTTTGTAAGTAGTGGGTGCAACGAGAGAGAGCGGCGATAACAGGGATTCCCATCATTGTACCCCTCAGATGACAAATTCAGAGCTTTTGCAGCATCTGACAGCAATAATACAGTGTAAAAAAAAAACAAAACCTTACCTCCTCCATTGGGTCGTGAAGAGATGGCCGCCATCTTGATTGAACATCTAGCACGAAATCTCGCATGATCCGTGATAACATCATCGCATCAGCTGGAGTGATGATGTCATCAAGTCGGCTGCAGTGGTGATGTCATAGGTCACTATGTACACAACATTTTCTGCGAGATCTTCAATCAGGAAGGCAGCGGTAAGTATGATTTTATTTTTTACCGTCATTCAGGCAAAATCGATTCGCTACCATGAAGCAAGAGGAAATTCAGCTTCGCTACCATGAAGCATGAGGAAGAGAATTTTCCCTTAAATTTGCTCTACACCAGCTGAGACCAATGCACAGATATCCCTACCTTTATCTATATACTGTACATGTGCATAGATACCTTTATATCATATAGCTTAAAGTATACATTTTTTACAATGGAACTCTATGGCGAACAGATGCGTATGGCGTCATATACACGTTTTTTGAACACGTTAAACGGATGGGAAAAATGTGATGTGAACTGAACCTTAAAAAGAGTTTTTTTTTTACAGGACTTACCAAAAACTTTTCACATAAGATATTCCACGTTGTATCATATCAAGAAAGCCCATCTCTTCCAAGTCTGATTTTCCTGCAAAAAAAAACACCCTTATGGAAGTATCAACTGGGAGATAAGGCCTCATGTGTTATATGGATTTATGTTAATAATGTATCATACACTGGCTTTAAAGGGGTTGTCCTGCCATATACAGTGCCTTCAAAAAGTATTGACACCCCTTGAACCACATTTTTTATCCACAAACTGAAAGGGAACCTGTCACCAGTTTTATATTGTGCTAAATAAGGGCAGCATAGTAACTAGTGACAGGTCTCCTCAGCAAAATACTGGGTCACTTTCTTTAATTGACCCAGCCATTTTGCTAAAATCTTGTATTGAACACCTCCGTTGCATACCAATAAATCCCAATATTCATGAGCACCTGGCGTTCCACGTCCACCTGCTGCTGATTCATATGGAAAAAACCTGGCAGGTGGGGGAAGAGCTGGACCTTCTTTCACTCCACTCCTCCATACAGATCTTCTCCAGATCTTTCAAGTTTTGGAGCTGTCGCTGGGCTACATTGAGTTTCAACTCCCTTCAAAGATTTTTGATTGTATTTAGGTCTGGAGACTGGCTAGGCCACTCTAGGACCTTGAAATGCTTCTGATGGAGCCACTCCTTAGTTGCCCTTTTTCGGGCCATTGTCATGCTGGAGAACCCAGTCACGACCCATCTTCAATGCTCTTACTGAGGGAAGGAGGTTGTTGGCCAAAATCTCGAGATACATGGCTCCTGTCATGCCTCTTCTGGATCATCCAGATGGTCAATGCCAAATTTCAAATTGGGCTGGACATAAGCTGGCGTGAGCAGGGGGACCTTGTGTATCCTGCAGGATTTTAATCCATGACGACGTAGTGTGTAATCTTTGAGACTCTGGTCGCAGCTCTCTTCAGGTCATTGACCAGGTCCTCCCATATAGTTCTGGGCTGATTCTTGACCTTTCTTAGAATCACCCTTACCCCACGAGGCAAGATCTTGCATGGAGCCCCAGACCAAGGAAGATTGACGGTCATCTTGTGTTTATTCCATTTTCTAATAATTGTGCCAACAGTTGCCTTCTCACCAAGCTGCTTGCCTCTTGTCCTGTAGCCCATCCCACCCTTGTGTAGGTCTACAATTTTGTCTCCGGTGTCCTTAGACAGGTATTTGGTCTTGGCCATGGTGGAGAGGTTGGAGTGTGATTGAGTCTGTGGACAGGTGTCTTTTTACACAAGTGATACGTTCAAACAGGTGCAATTAATACAGATAATGAGCGCAGAGTAGGAGAGCTTCTTAAAGAAAAACTAACAGGTCTGTGAGAACCAGAATTCTTGCTGGTTGGAAGGTGATCAAACACATATTTCATGCAATAAAATGCAAATTCATTATTTAAAAATCATACATTGGTGGGCACTGGCCAAAATGTTTATGGACCTGGAAGAAGTAGCAGCAGAAGAATGCTGAGCTGCCAGTCTCATCCAATGGTCCTGTTTAGACCAGCAACCCAGCTGTCCTTGAATGGTTGACTCGGTCTTCAACTTCATCTCAAGTGACATCAGACACCCCCAGCCAGGAGTCGGTGGGTTTCTCTGACACAACGCTTAGTTGGCATGGCCCGAGAACAAGCTCAGTGCCCCCACCTGTCCTGAACCTGCCTCTATAATTTTCTGTTACTTCTGCTCGAGAAGTATTGTATGCCGTTGGCTTGGCTCCTCTTATTAGTGAGGACAAGATTCTAGAGGACAGCCAGCAGATACTGCCCAGCCCAGATTTGGAGGAGAGATCCACTGCTTCCCCCGGTAGGTGGGCAAGTAGCGACGATGAGGGTCGAGTGGGTGCCACACCCAAACTTTGTCAAAAGAGACCCCTTTATTCTGCCCACCTGCATCAGCCACTATTCTCATGCTGTCACCTGCCTGCTGCCTCTGCTGCCATGTTATCCTGCAGCCACCCACCATCTTATACTGTTACTGCCACTGCTGTTGCCCCCTCCTCCTTCCCACTCGGTGACTGGGCCACTATGTTGACTCTTCATGCGGTTGCCACCTCACCACTATGTAACTGGGACACTAGTGAGTTATTCGGTCAGTTTTGGCCCCATAATTGACTAAATAAGTGAAGAGTGCAGTGATTCTAAGAGTGACACCTGTCATTTGCATGTCATACTGACTCACAGTATTGTTGCACTACCACAGCAGACTCCCTATGTGTGTTACTGCAGGTACAGTGTTCTACACCACTATGCAGGCTCCCTGCAGCCAGGAAATAGCTGTTTTTTAATGCGATTCATCACAGATAAATTCGGCAAACTGTCTGAATTGAATTTTTGATAAATTCGCTCCTCTCTAATTCACAGCTATCTGCATGTACAGTCATACAAGAAATTACATTTAGAAAACGATCTAAAATATTTTTATGTCATCAGCCCAACCCTTTAGGTATCTCCTTACATGGTAAATCCAGTTATTCTAAAAAAAACATAAAAAAATACAAACAGTACTTGTCTTTACACAATACAGGCACAATCATAAAACAGAAAGTAAAATAGCAAAAGTAGACAAATGGTCTCACCAGGTGTGTCGTACACTCTAGTCGCAGTGGCACTCTGCCCAGATTCTCACCTCTTCTGTTATATGTACTCTATCGTTCAACCAATAGGCAATGTGTTACCATGCTGGCCTCCAGTCAACAAGACTATTTATTGGCCAGAGCAATTTCTTCTCCTCCTCTCACTGTGGGTGTGCCCATTGTTCTACTTTCAGTTTTTGAGTTGTTTTTGTTGTTTTGCAGCTATGCTTATATCTTTCTCGGTGACCTTTCATCTGTAAAGACATACCTTACTGATAAATCACTGTGAGCGCAGATTGAAATTGTTCTCGATGTTTGCCTAGTTTGTGCCACAACTTTCTATAGACTCAGCATGACCTTCAAGTCTATGATAGAACTGATCATTACAATCCTTAAAGTGCCAGGATCTGTAGAACCTCTGGGCAATGTAATGGATGGTGGCCATTGGTGACTTCCTATGAGTTCATGGACATGTATATTGTTACATTACATGGTTAAATCCACCCCTTTTAATCTGTAGGAGGACCAAGTGTTCCAATGGCTGTATAGAGAAGAATACCTACCTAGCCTACAAGCACTGCTGCGTCAGGACTAGTAGACAAGTGTAGGACAGGAAGGAATCATCACAACATTGCTGGCTGCATGTACAGAGAAGCTGCTTGCGGGAGGACAGCAGAACAATGAATGACACTGTGGTAAATTCTCAGTGAGTGAATCATTGCTGACCATCAGTGTTATCAATGGTCTTACACTGGACGTCCTCCAGAACATGCATCAGCGATCACAACTCTAAAGGTCATCTAATACAGAAAACCCCTTCAAGAGTCTCATATGCTGCGTTTCCATTTACTGTACTTCTCGGCTCAATGCTTTGGTTAAGTCATAGTCTCACCTTTTCAACACATTTCCATATTAAGAACAGAGAGTCTTCATGAATACAGTGCCTCATCTGTCCATAAACATCACCAAGGACTGTTGGGCTCTTACCTGTAAGATCTTCATCAGTCCTCCAGAAATTGGAAGGCAAAAACATCTACAAGGTGAAATCATTACCATATAAGTCCATCCCCTGAACCGAACCACTTATAGTCCATTGTAAAGGTCATGTTGAGTAGCTCCAAGTCATGGCCTCCAGATGCTAGCAGGTAATAGAGATAAAAATCTCCAAAATCAATCTCCTGTCAATGGTATCCACCTGTCATAAATGTTCTTCATCTGCAACATTCAATAAAATCCTTCATCCATAATAAATCACCTTGTATCCTCCTGATGTCTCAAGTTATGACGGAATCTAGATTGAAGTTTATAATGTTCAAAACTGTGAGAAACTGGTGTTCTCCATCAGAACATAGTTCTGCATGAGAAAGCACTAACATATTAGAATATATACCACACAACACTTCTTACCACTTCCTTTACTTTCCTATAAACCTTCTGCTACGACTTATATCTTATTTCCTCTTAATATCAAAGTGACAGTGGCGTACATAGAGAAGTAAGGGCCCAATAGTAAGGATCAGACCAGGCCCCCCACACAGGACAGAAGGGTTTCTGCCTAAACCCCTTTCAATGACCGGCAGGCATATCGTTTTTGGAGTTTGGTGTTATTATTCAATAAAGCTGTGGACAGTTTAAATCCCACATGCAGTGTCCGCTTGTTCTTTTGGTTGCGCCACAGCTTTAGTAAAATCCATAAAGTCTAATAACAAGTATTGTGTTTGTGGTCGCCTGTATGTGATGCATCCAATTCGGTCAAGTGACTTTCGGGGACCCTGTATGGAGGCCACGGAGGTCATGACTAGCCCTAGCATCAAGCAAGGCAGGGGTCATGTCTGGGTCACATATTCCAGTCAAAACCTACTTTTGATTTCCCTCTCTTATTGGTCACCCCCCTTTGGAGGGAGCGGTTTAGCTCCCACCTTCAGTGTTAGTTCTTCAGCACAAAGTGCATTCAGCTTCAGTCCTTCAAGGTGACAAGCCCTCCCATCCTCCCCATGTTCTTAGCTGTTGTTTTATGTTTTTAAAATGCCATTTTGTTATATATAAAAAAAAAAAAATTTAAATGAATAAATGATTACAAATGCAAAAAAAAACTAAAAATAATATAATATATATATATATATATATATATATATATATATATATATATATATTAATAATAAAAATAATAATAAAAAAAATAAAAACTAATAACAATAATAATAGAGATATATATGATTACTGTTTCTATATTTTACTTTTGTCACAGCTTTATTTTGGCGGAGTTGTGAGGCCAGAACTTATGGAATTTGGGGAGTTAATACTGAGACGTGGTACCCCACAGGTTCATGTCTCGGTTGGAGACTCTTGGAAGTTGGGTTATAATATCGTGCCCACAGCGGCTCGCTGTGGCAGGCATATCGTTTTCGGAGTTTGGTGTTATTATTCAATAAAGCTGTGGGCAATGTAATGGTGGCCATTGGTGACTTCCTATGAGTTCATGGACATGTAAAAGTGTTACATTACATGGTTAAAGCCACCCCTTTTAATCTGTAGGAGGACCAAGTGTTCCAAAGGCTGTATAGAGAAGAATACCTACCTAGCCTACAAGCACTGCTGCGTCAGGACTAGTAAACAAGTGTAGGACAGGAAGGAAACATCACAACATTGCTGGCTGCATGTACAGAGAAGCTGCTTGCGGGAGGACAGCAGAACAATGATTGACACTGTGGTAAATTCTCAGTGAGTGAATCATTGCTGACCATCAGTGCTATCAATGGTCTTACACTGGACGTCCTCCAGAACATGCATCAGCGATCACAACTGTAAAGATCATCTAATACAGAAAACCCCTTGAAGAGTCTCATATGCTGCGTTTCCATTTACTTCTCGGCTCAATCCTTTGGTTAAGTCATAGTCTCACCTTTTCTACACATTTCCATATTAAGAACAGAGAGTCTTCATGAATACAGTGCCTCATCTGTCCATAAACATCACCAAGGACTGTTGGGCTCTTACCTGTAAGATCTTCATCAGTCCTCCAGAAATTGGAAGGCAAAAACATCTACAATGTGAAATCATTACCATATAAGTCCATCTCCTGAACCGAACCACTTATAGTCCATTGTAAAGGTCATGTTGAGTAGCTCCAAGTCATGGCCTCCAGATGCTAGCAGGTAATAGAGATAAAAATCTCCAAAATCAATCTCCTGTCAATGGTATCCACCTGTCTTAAATGTTCTTCATCTGCAACATTCAATAAAATCCTTCATCCATAATAAATGACCTTGTATCCTCCTGATGTCTCAAGTTATGACGGAATCTAGATTGAAGTTTATAATGTTCAAAACTGTGAGAAACTGGTGTTCTCCATCAGAACATAGTTCTGCATGAGAAAGCACTAACATATTAGAATGTAAACCACACAACACTTCTTACCACTTCCTTTACTTTCCTATAAACCTTCTGCTACGACTTATATCTTATTTCCTCTTAATATCAAAGTGACAGTGGCGTACATAGAGAAGTAAGGGCCCAATAGTAAGGATCAGACCAGGCCCCCCACACAGGACAGCAGGGTTTCTGCCTAAACCCCTTTCAGTGACCCTTGGGCCATTTCTCCACTGCCTCATTTGCTAAAAGTTGTTCCTTTAGAGGGTAGAGTCCTGACCAAGTTTTCACCTCCAGTAGAAGAGATGATCCCAGCTAAGACTGGGCCCCGTCTTGCCCTGGGCCCCATAACAGTCGCATGGTCTGCTGCTATGGTAGTTACGCCCCTGCAAAGTGATATGAACCATGCTGTTATAACACTGACATGTATTGCAGTGAAGTTAATGGCGTTTCACTGGTTTGGTCGGAAATAGTTTTCCAGATCTACCTGGCCCATGGCTAAAAACCATTTTGCCATGGAGAAGTGCCGTAAAAAACTGAATACGGCAGTCTCAGCTTTTGTCCGACGCATAGGCGGTTTTTCGATTAGACACAGGGAGATTGAGAGAGGTGGTAATTCCTTAAAAAGACAGGATGGCGTCCATTTAAACCCTATAAGCCTAGATATATTGAATATGGATTTTCAGAATGGAATCGACTGGGTTCTGGCCTTGTGGGGTCGTCTCTCAGGTTAGGGTTAACCTTCAGGACATTGGCGGAGTTGTGAATTATGGAATTTGGGGAGTTAATACTGAGATGTGGTACCCCACAGGTTCATTTCTCGATTGGAGACTCTTGGAAGTTGGGTTATAATATCGTGCCCGCAGCGGCAGGCATATCGTTTTCGGAGTTTGGTGTTATTATTCAATAAAGCTGTGGACAGTTTAAATCCCACATGCAGTGTCCGCTTGTTCTTTTGGTTGCGCCACAGCTTTAGTAAAATCCATAAAGTCTAATAACAAGTATTGTGTTTGTGGTCGCCTGTATGTGATGCATCCAATTCGGTCAAGTGACTTTCGGGGACCCTGTATGGAGGCCACAGAGGTCATGACTAGCCCTAGCATCAAGCAAGGCAGGGGTCATGCCTGGGTCACATATTCCAGTCAAAACCTACTTTTGATTTCCCTCTCTTATTGGTCACCCCCCTTTGGAGGGAGCGGTTTAGCTTCCACCTTCAGTGTTAGTTCTTCAGCACAAAGTGCATTGCAGCTTCAGTCCTTCAAGGTGACAAGCCCTCCCATCCTCCCCATGTTCTTAGCTGTTGTTTTATGTTTTTAAAATGCCATTTTGTTATATTAAAAAAAAAATTTAAATGAATAAATGATTACAAATGCAAAAAAACCACTAAAAATAATAAATATAATATATATATATATATATATATATATATATATATATTAATAAAAATAATAATAAAAAATAAAAAAATAAACTAATAACAATAATAATAGAGATATATATGATTACTATTTCTATATTGTACTTTTGTCACAGCTTAATTTAGTGGAGTTGTGAGGCCAGAACTTTTGGGGAGATAATACTGACACGTGGTACCCCACGGGTTCATGTCTCGGTTGGAGACTCTTGGAAGTTGGGTTATAATATCGTGCCCGCAGCGTCTCGCTGTGGCAGTCATATCGTTTTCGGAGTTTGGTGTTATTATTCAATAAAGCTGTGGCCAGTTTAAATCCCACATGGAGTGTCCACTTGTTCTTTTGGTTGCGCCACAACTTTAGTAAAATCCATAAAGTCTAATAACAAGTATTGTGTTTGCGGTCGCCTGTATGTGATGCATCAATTCGGAGGTCATGCTTTGCTGCTTTCATGCTTTGAGTGAGAAGACAATTACCCAACTGAAAATCAGATAAGATTATAAAAGAAGAAAAATAATCCTGGTCTTAACATTATGGAGATCCTGTGGGGCTGTGCACACAAGGTATCCCAAATATGTTGATGGTATTGCAGAGAAAGTCTGTGTTCCGGTTCATGTGGGTGAATAATAAAGCTGGTTGAAAGGCGGCAGTGCAGCCAATCAACAAGCTTTTAAGCTGTGTGCACTTGGAAGCCATCACAGTAATGCCTAGTATTGACATGGCTGTGATTGGCTGGCACAGCGTGTGATCCAGCCTGTATAAATGCCGGATCACATGGTGCACCGCCATTCTGCTCTGACTAGTGTAGGGACAGGACGCTGCTGCAGCCAGGGAGGGTTAGGATTTTATTAAAGTTAAATTTTAAAAAGTGTGCTGATGACCTGTAGGCCTTACTGATGGGTGCAAGTACAGCTCATTTGCACCAGTGACACAGAAATACAATATTTAATCAGGCTGTGAATTCTGTCAGTCACCTATGGCTATTTTGGGGGTCAAAACACCTCCTTTGCATCCATCACACTGTAATAGAATAGTTAATCAGTCTGTTAATTTTGTGGGTGCCCTCAAATAAAGGATGTGGCTGTGGTGCTCCTGCAGTGGGGGGGTGGGGGGTTGGTTGGAGATTGTGCTGCAGGGAGAGGATGTTGTCGACAGTGGCGCAACTAACGGCTCATGGGCCCTGGTTCAGCTTGGGCCCCCCTTCCTTCAGTGCTTTGTGGCAAGGGTCAGGAGAGCATATAACCTTGGTGCTGCGTGAGGCAACAATTGATATGGCACCACCCATGCCAAATTCTTGACCTAACTCCTTCCCTCGAACCAGCGGTGTAACTTGACCAGCATGCACTTTCTATAATACCAGTGTCTTCTTATGTGGCACAAGGGTATTTGGGTCCCCTCAGGCTCCTGGGCCTGGTAGAGACTGCTACCTCTGCTCCCCCTATAGCTATGCCCCTGGTTGTCGATCTGTGCCTGCTACACGCCCAAATGAAACACCTTCCTCAGGTGAACCTAGGCAACAGGACGTTCTGCATCATTTTGTGGGCCCGAATACCACTGTACGAATGGTGAGGCCAGAACAAGTAGAAGCGGTATTAGATTAGATGGCTGAGAGTACCTCCAGTTCCTGCACATTGTCTTTCACCTAGTCCTCTGCTAAAAGAGCAAGGTTGGCACCGGCGGCACATGGGCATCTGTCTTAGATCTCAACCCCTTGCAAATCAGTCAAGCAGTCTCTTATTCTTTTTGATGACTCTGCTGGCGGGTTTTCCATGGGCCATCCGCCGAGCCCTGCCCCATAAGTGACAGAGCTGCAGCACGCACGGGTGAGTCGCTCTGCGGTGTGCACTGATGCCCAGCCACTTATGTTTGAGGATGAGGACATGGGAGGACCACCACAGCACGTCTCTGATGATGATGATGATGATGATGATGAAACACAGGTGTCAACTGCTGCGGCTTTCGGCAGTGTGCAGACTGGCAAGGAAGCCAGGGGTGAGGAGTGGGTGGAAGATGATGTGGAGGATGATGAGGTCCTGGACCTCACATGGAATCAAGGTCATGCGAGTGACGTGTGCAGTCTGGAGGAAGAGGTGGTGGTCACACAGCACAAGAGGGAGCAGGATACAAAACCACAGCGGCCAGCCCCTAGCTAGTACACCTGCTACTGCCCATCACGCTGAGGGACAGAGCACACCAAAGCCAGCTCAAAAGAATTCCCTGGCATGGCAGTTCTTTAGGCAATGTACTGACGACAAGACACCGGTGGTTTGCATGCTGAGCAGTCAGAGCCTGAAGCGAGCATAAATGTTGTAAACCTGAGCACCACCTGCATGATCCGGCATCTAACCGCAAAACACGAGCTGCAGTGGAGTAGACACCTAAAAAACCACAAAAGATCTGAGGCTCCTCCTACTCCCGCATCTGCTGCGGTCTCAGCTTCTTCTTCCCCCTCTGGAGTGACAAGGCCACCTGACCCCCACAAAGAGAGGATGTGACAGCAACACCACCACCAGCAATATCACCAAGATTTTCCACATCGTCCCATGGAAGGCGTTCAGCTGTCCATCCCCCAAACACTGGAGAGAAAGAGGAAGTACATCTCTACCCACCCGCGAGCCCTGGCCCTGAATGCCAGCATTTCAAAATTCCTGGCCTCTGAAATGCTGCCATTCCGTCTGGTGGAGATGGACAGTTTTAAAAACGTAATCACAATGGCTGTCCCACAGTACGTGGTTCCCAGCCGCCACTACTTTTCCAGGTAGGCCATCCCTGCCCTGCATGAACAAGTGAAAAAAATCAGGTGAGCGTTGTGCAATACCATCAGGGGCAAGGTCCACATAACCAGCGATACGTGGACCAGCACGGACAGGGACGGTTTTATGTCCCTAACTGCCCACTGGGTAAATGTAGTGGCAGCTGGGCCTGAGGCGGAAAGTGGTTTGGTGCATGTCCAACCGCCACCAACGATTGCTGGACGTTTCTCGGTGCCTCCTGTTGTCGTCTCCTCCTACTCAACTTCCTCGTCAACCGCCTCCTCATCCTCCTCTACCGACTTCTCATCTGGTCAGGGTAACACCTGCACAACCAACTTCCGTACAGCCGGGGGAAACAACACACATCCCTTGCCTGGTGCACTGTGCTTAACTTGGTGGTGCAGAGGTTCCTGAAGAATTACCAGATATGTCAGAGCTGTGCAGAAGTGAGG